>JAWPHD010005920.1:0-153639 GCA_037043455.1 Cyrtodaria siliqua | reverse complement strand
GGACGCCGTGAGTTTTTAACAAATTAAGATTGCCGTGTTTCCCTTTAATATACTCGCCAAGTGACACGAAGCCTTTTAGCGAGATTACTGACTATAGTAGCCAGGCTGAAATGCAGCAATGATGGTGCCACTATATACAGGGGCAGTGAATTCCAATGGACAACAGTCCGTGTGTAGAAGGAATACTTGTAATAATCCGTGGCTGTCTGGCATTTCTGATGGTGTGTTCGACCGGTTATACTAGTATCCAGAACAAAGTAGCATCTGCTTGCTACAAGATAATGGGTGATATTATAGAACATGGCCAGTCTTTGATATATGCGACGAGGTCAAGGCGTCCCCATTGAACTATTCTCTTACGACATTTAGGCAGCATTAATATAAGTAAAACACAAAGACGCTCGCGTATATATAAATACAAAAAAACAATAGCCTAAAAGCCACAGAGAAGGTACTCATTGACTTGGCAGAAGCCAGAGCAACAAGAGAATAAATCATTGACGGCACGACAAGACAAGATTGCATCAAACTTCAAACGTCACCGTCCTTTTGGGCTTTAGGTAGACGTCATCATAGGGTCAACAGCCTGTCCGGCTATTGTTTTTATGTTTTTAATTTTATAAAATGATATTGAAAAACATGAGAAGGATCTGAATTAAATTAGCGAGAAGGCAATACAAAATAGCGGTTTTATTAATACAGTGTTTTCAAAATACTTGAAGCATACGTGTGATATTGAGGAGTTTTTACTATTTTCTCAGGAATATTAGACCATTAACCAGGTATATTTTTATCCTAAGTTAGTAAAGAAGCCGTTATGGTGCCTTGTTGCGTCGATTTAATGGCATTGATGCATCAATATTTTCATCTGTAATTTCCAATTACTTGTTTCAATTAATGTCTGGGGACATCGACGGATGTAATAAAAATTTGTCACATTCTGCATTAATTATCAACACAAAGTCGACTCATCTCCGTTCAAGTTGAATACTATTGTGGCTTAACCACCAAACATTGTTCAGTTATATATAAGAACCATGCAGATTTACATCAACGCCACTGTAATAAAAGATAATTGGGAGTATTACATATAAGTATTAGTTCATGACTGCGGATCTCTCTAACTTTAAAGGGACGCACGCTAATCTTGAGGATTTTTTGAGTTTTTTTACACATTTTAGTTATTGTTACTGACAGCTTTATATGACTCCCCACCTACTTTGCATCCACCAAACATCTCCATCAAAAATATAAATATTCAAATTGTTATTTTTTGACGTTTAATGTCATTTTTTAGCATTATTTCCTTTTATGTCACTGTACCTATATGACCTGACCTGTTTGTGTTGATGAGATGTAAAACACCATTTAATCTTTTGTTCAGCAATTCAATTCTATAATAAATAAATTAGAGCGTTGCACTTCCCTGTTTTTCTCATGAACAAGACGATATAGAACAGATTTGATGTTTGGGGTTAAACTGAATGGATGATTGATACGAAGACTATAAAGAATGCTTTCGTTTTCATTCTTGTTTTATTAGCAAAATGCTTCTACACGTATCTACCAATTTACTGTTTTAATCCTGTAAATATACAAGTTTAATGCTTCTACACGTATCTACCAATTAACTGTTTTAATCATGTAAATATACAAGTTTAATGCTTCTACACGTATCTACCAATTTACTGTTTTAATCATGTAAATATACAAGTTTATTGCTTCTACACGTATCATCCAATTTACTGTTTTAATCATGTAAATATACAAGTTTAATGCTTCTACACGTATCATCCAATTTACTGTTTTAATCATGTAGATGTACAAGTTTAATGCTTCTACACGTATCTACCAGTTTACTGTTTTAATCATGTAAATATACAAGTTTAATGCTTCTACACGTATCATCCAATTTACTGTTTTAATCATGTAAATATACAAGTTTAATACTTCTACACGTATCTACCAATTTACTGTTTTAATCATGTAAATATACAAGTTTAATGCTTCTACACGTATCTACCAATTTCCTGTTTTAATCATGTAAATATACAATTTTAATGCTTCTACACGTATCTACCAATTTACTGTTTTAATCATGTAAATATACAAGTTTAATGCTTCTACACGTATCATCCAATTTACTGTTTTAATCATGTAAATATACAAGTTTAATGCTTCTACACGTATCATCCAATTTACTGTTTTAATCATGTAAATATACAAGTTTAATGCTTCTACACGTATCTACCAATTTACTGTTTTAATCATGTAAATATACAAGTTTAATGCTTCTACACGTATCATCCAATTTACTGTTTTAATCATGTAAATATACAAGTTTAATGCTTCTACACGTATCATCCAATTTACTGTTTTAATCATGTAAATATACAAGTTTAATGCTTCTACACGTATCTACCAATTTACTGTTTTAATCATGTAAATATACAAGTTTAATGCTTCTACACGTATCATCCAATTTACTGTTTTAATCATGTAAATATACAAGTTTAATGCTTCTACACGTATCTACCAATTTACTGTTTTAATCATGTAAATATACAAGTTTAATGCTTCTACACGTATCATCCAATTTACTGTTTTAATCATGTAAATATACAAGTTTAATGCTTCTACTCGTATCTACCAATTTACTGTTTTAATCATGTAAATATACAAGTTTAATGCTTTACTCGTATCTACCAATTTACTGTTTTAATCATGTAAATATACAAGTTTAATGCTTCTACACGTATCATCCAATTTACTGTTTTAATCATGTAAATATACAAGTTTAGTGCTTCTACACGTATCATCCAATTTATTGTTTTAATCATGTAAATATACAAGTTTAATGCTGCTACAAGTTACTGTTTTAATCATGTAAATATACAAGTTTAATGCTTCTACACGTATCTACCAATTTACTGTTTTAATCATGTAAATATACAAGTTTAATGCTTCTACTCGTATCTACCAATTTACTGTTTTAATCATGTAAATATACAAGTTTAATGCTTCTACACGTATCTACCAATTTACTGTTTTAATCATGTAAATATACAAGTTTAATGCTTCTAATCGTATCTACCAATTTACTGTTTTTATCATGTAAATATACAAGTTTAATGCTTCTACACGTATCTACCAATTTACTGTTTTAATCATGTAAATATACAAGTTTAATGCTGGTACATGTATCTACCAATTTACTGTTTTAATCATGCAAATATACAAGTTTAATGCTTCTACACGTATCTACCAATTTACTGTTTTAATCATGTAAATATTCAAGTTTAATGCTTCTACACGTATCTACCAATTTACTGTTTTAATCATGTAAATATACAAGTTTAATGCTTCTACACGTATCTACCAATTTACTGTTTTAATCATGTAAATATACAAGTTTAATGCTTCTACTCGTATCTACCAATTTACTGTTTTAATCATGTAAATATACAAGTTTAATGCTTCGTCAATATTTCTAACGTACGAGTAAATGCAACAATACAACAGGACATGTAAAGTTCACAGATGGCTACCTACAACATGACGTAACTATTTAAAACAACAACTGTATAAAATACATTTTTTAAAAGTGAAGTGATACATCACAGTCATAAAGGTATTGACAAATCAATAGATACAGTACGGCCTTAGTATTATCATGTATATGATAGATGATTTGTTTAGCACAACAGAATTGAACTTAGTTAATGAATTAAAAACAACAAAAAAGGCTTACAGCTGCCAGTGTATAGTTTGTTAGAATACTTTAATAGTTTTAGATAATGACATACGAATATCATTAAGAAATGAATTCATGCAGAATCCGAGTAAATAAGTTTGTTTGTTAAGACAACACTTTTTAACTGATTTATAGAAAAATGTTTATCATGCAGATATGCACTTTTCTGCCAAATAAAGGGGTGACCTAATAAATTTTGCTTTATTAGGCAAGTTGACCAATAGAGCAAATCAATGCAGAATCCCTCGGCGTTTATTGTACGTAACGTTATCCGACGTCATGCACGTAACATTGCCTGACGACATAAACATACAAAAAACAACAACATGACGGCGTCCTCGATAAGCGTAACATTCTGAGAAATAGGTAATAATAGTAATTCATATAACAAATGTGGATAATCTACATGATAAATAGAATATTATGTCAGTGCCTTTTACTATCAAGTTTATTAGGCTCAGCACAAAAATGAAGAATGGCTCGGCAGAGCCTTGCCATTCATTGTTTTCTAAGCCTCGCCTAATAAACTTGATAGTAAAAGGCACTGACATCATATTCTCAATATATGATGTCCAGGGGTTAAACAAAACGGATGACCAGTATAAATAATGACTTGCGTTTTTATTCGTAAGTGCTTTTACTCACCCAAATTACCGTTTTAACCATGTAAATAAAATACCAAATATATATCACTCAGCAAAAATAGAAACTTCCCTCTTTTAAGCTGTGATTTGCATTAGGGTTGACTTTGTTACACTTTGTACACCAGTCTAGATATAATTTCATCATTTTATACTTATCACTCAATCATTCTGATCAATATCAATAATCATCAAAAAAACAAAGTTTGTCTGTTGCTGCTAAAACATGTTTTATTCAAATTGCGAAATCACTATATTTTTATTATAAAGGGAGGTAATATGAAAATATTCGTTCTTGAAAGCTGTATGGCGCAAAAATGAGTGAAAAGATCAGCGTCTTTTCTCTGTTTTTGTGGTGATGAGGTCATTCTCTGTTTATTTCAAATAAATATAACAAAACTGTTTAACTCAAAGTTCTAACCTCAAGACCCGGAAATGCTGTTTAAACCAAATCAAGGGGAATAAGTTTGCCCACATGTTTGATTCAAAGAAAATTGTTTTCATGACAGTGCTGGCCTTTAACAAAGGTATTGGCATATAAGATTAAATAAAATATAATTTCATTGTGTCTAAATCTATGGGACGTTTCTATTTTTGCTCAGTATACATATGTAATATTTTGTTCTATTAGCAGAAAGTGTCTTTTAAAGCAGAAAAGCACGTCAAATATGGTTTTAATCATGAAGATAAGGCACTGACATACATATTTAAGATTTCTTCAGAATCCACCACATACAAGTAGCATACAAAAGAAGAACAGAACGTGGAGCATTCAAAGAAAGCCAAACAACAACTGATTAAAAAGGTAGTGATATATTACAATCATAGCAGGATTGACAATAGGCCTACTACCTTGACATTATCACAGGTAATGGTTTTGTAGACTTTCCAAAGCATCTCCCATGCTATTCTTCAAGTTAAATATTATTTAAACATTTTAAACATGTCACACTGTGCTTTAATAATTGCACAGAACACTAAGAATCGTTGTTTTGCTAACGTTTACTTAAATAACATGTTGCAATTATTAAAACACAGTTTAAACTGACACTATGGCGTATGATTCATAGAAATGAACACTGGTAGACCTACAACAAACACAGGTTTATATATATAATATATGTTTGTTAAATCCATGTTACGGTTTCTATATATATATATAGTAGATGTTTGTTAAATGTTTGTTAAATCCATGTTAAACCCTTTTTTCAATCACTACTTTGTACGGCTTGGGCATCATCCCAACAATAGCCTCCGATGGGCGTTAAGTCTACAACAGTTCCTGGCTCAGTGCTCCACTTAAATCTTTGCATCAAGCTCGCAAATATCAAGTGTAGCTCGGGTTTCGCCACAAATTCTCCTAAACACACTCTCTTTCCCCCAGAGAAAGGGAGCCAGCTCGGAGGTTTGGGACCCAGACTGCCATTTTCGTCAATGCAGCGTTCTGGTATAAATTGGTCAACATTAATCAAGGCCTCGGGGTCATGGTGTAGAGCCCAGTGGTTGATGGCTACTTGGGTACCCTTGGGTATCTGATACCCACCTGGTGAGAAGAAAAGTACATATTATAACAAGAGGCAAACGAAGGCTCTACTGGTTACGATGGCTCTCGTAATAACTGACAGGAAGTGACATGTCACTCGCATTATTATATCAAATGGATGCAAATCAACCAAACATCATTGCATTCTTCATAGCAGTATCAGAAAATTCTTATTTTTTTCTACTTCTTTAATGTTCAAGACTCTGAGTAGCAGTTATATATATATATTATGTGATCCAGGAGAGTACTAGTTCTGCGAGTAGCAGTTATATATATATTATGTGATCCAGGAGAGTAGCAGTTCTGTGAGTAGCAGTTATATATATATATTATGTGATCCAGGAGAGTACCAGTTATATATATATATATTATATATCATGTGATCCAGGAGAGTACCAGTTCTGAGTAGCATATATTATGTGACCCAGGAGAGCTCTAGTTCTGTGAGTAGCAGTTATATATATATTATGTGATCCAGGAGAATACCAGTTCTGTGAGTAGCAGTTATATATATTATGTGATCAAGGAGAGTACCAGTTCTGGGAGTAGCAGTTATATATATTATGTGATCAAGGAGATTACCAGTTCTGTGAGTAGCAGTTATATATATCATGTCATCCAGGAGAGTATCACTTTTGTGAGTAGCAGTTATATATATATTATGTGATCCAGGAGAGTACCAGTTCTGTGAGTAGCAGTTATATATATATCATGTGATCCAGGAGAGTATCAGTTCTGTCAGTAGCAGTTATATATATCATATGATCCAGGAGAGTAGCAGTTCTGTGAGTAGCAGTTATATATATATTATGTGATCCAGGAGAGTACCAGTTCTGTGAGTAGCAGTTATATATATATATTATGTGATCCAGGAGAGTACCAGCTCTGCGAGTAGCAGTTAAATATCTAGTATGTGATCCAGGAGAGTACCAGTTCTGTGAGTAGCAGTTATGCATATATTATATGATCCAGGAGGGTACTAGTTCTGTGAGTAGCAGTTATATATATATCATGTGATCCGGGAGAGTACCATTTCTGGGAGTAGCAGTTATATAATGTGATCAAGGAGATTACCAGTTCTGTGAGTAGCAGTTATGTATATCATCTCATCCAGGAGAGTATCACTTCTGTGAGTAGCAGTTATATATATATATTATGTGATCCAGGAGAGTACCAGCTCTGCGAGTAGCAGTTAAATATCTAGTATGTGATCCAGGAGAGTACCAGTTCTGTGAGTAGCAGTTATATATATATATTATGTGAACCAGGAGTACCAGCTCTGCGAGTAGCAGTTAAATATCTAGTATGTGATCCAGGAGAGTACCAGTTCTGTGAGTAGCAGTTATGCATATATGATCCAGGAGGGTACTAGTTCTGTGAGTAGCAGTTATATATATATATTATGTGATCCGGGAGAGTACCCGATCTGTGAGTAGCAGTTATATATCTATAGTATGTGATCCAGCAGGGTACTAGTTCTGTGAGTAGCAGTTATATCTATAGTATGTGATCCAGGAGAGTACTAGCTCTGTGAGTAGCAGTTATGCATATATTATATGATCCAGGAGGGTACTAGTTCTGTGAGTAGCAGTTATATATATATCATGTGATCCAGGAGAGTATCACTTCTGTGAGTAGCAGTTATATATATATATCATGTGATCCAGGAGAGTAGCAGTTCTATGAGTAGCAGTTATATATATATATCATGTGATCCAGGAAAGTATCAGATATGCACATAGTATGTGATCCAGGAGAGTACCAGTTCTGTGAGTAGCAGTTATGCATATATTATATGATCCAGGAGAGTAGCAGTTCTGTGAGTAGCAGTTATATATATATTATGTGATCCAGGAGAGTACCAGTTCTGTGAGTATCAGTTATATATATATATTATGTGATCCAGGAGAGTACCAGTTCTGTGAGTAGCAGTTATATCATGTGATCCAGGAGAGTATCAGTTCTGTGAGTAGCAGTTATATATATATATATATTATGTGATCCAGGAGAGTACCAGTTCTGTGAGTAGCAGTTATATATATATATATTATGTGATCCAGGAGAGTACCAGTTCTGTGAGTAGCAGTTATGCATATATTATGTGATCCAGAAGAATACCAGTTCTGTGAGTAGTAGTTATATATATATATTATGTGATCCAGGAGAGTACCAGTTCTGTGAGTAGCTGTTATATATATATATCATGTGATCCGGGAGAGTGGCAGTTCTGTGAGTAGCAGTTCTGCATATATATTATGTGATCCAGGAGAGTACCAGTTTTGTGAGTAGCAGTTATATATATATATCATGTGATCCAGGAGAGTACCAGTTCTGTGAGTAGCAGTTATATATATTATGTAATCCAGGAAAGTATCAGTTCTGTGAGTAGAGTTATAGATATATGTGATCCAGGAGAGTACCAGTTCTGTGAGTAGCAGTTATGCATATATTATATGATCCAGGTGGGTACTAGTTTTGTGAGTAGCAGTGATATATATTATGTGATCCAGAAGAGTATCACTTATGTGAGTAGCAGTAATATATATATCATGTGATACAGGAGAGTATCATTTCTGTGAGTAGTAGTTATATATATATATATATTATGGGATCCAGGAGTACCAGTTCTGTGAGTAGCTGTTATATATATATATCATGTGATCCGGGAGAGTAGCAGTTCTGTGAGTAGCAGTTCTGCATATATATTATGTGATCCAGGAGAGTACCAGTTCTGTGAGTAGCAGTTATATATATATCATGTGATCCGGGAGAGTATCAGTTCTGTGAGTAGCAGTTATATATATATAGTATGTGATCCAGGAGAGTACCAGTTCTGTGAGTAGCAGTTATATATATTATGTGATCCAGGAGAGTACCAGTTCTGTGAGTAGCAGTTATGCATATATTATGTTATTCAAGAGAGTACCAGTTCTGTGAGTAGCAGTTATATATATATATATTATGGGATCCAGGAGAGTACCAGTTCTGTGAGTAGCTGTTATATAAATATATCATGTGATCCGGGAGAGTAGCAGTTCTGTGAGTAGCAGTTATGCATATATATTATGTGATCCAGGAGAGTACCAGTTCTGTGAGTAGTAGTTATATATATATATATTATGGGATCCAGGAGAGTACCAGTTCTGTGAGTAGCTGTTATATATATATATCATGTGATCCGGGAGAGTAGCAGTTCTGTGAGTAGCAGTTCTGCATATATATTATGTGATCCAGGAGAGTACCAGTTCTGTGAGTAGCAGTTATATATATATCATGTGATCCGGGAGAGTATCAGTTCTGTGAGTAGCAGTTATATATATATATTATGTGATCCAGGAGAGTACCAGTTCTGTGAGTAGCAGCTATATATATTATGTGATCCAGGAGAGTACCAGTTCTGTGAGTAGCAGTTATGCATATATTATGTTATTCAAGAGAGTACCAGTTCTGTGAGTAGCAGTTATATATATATATATATCGTGATCCAGGAGAGTACCAGTTCTGTGAGTAGCAGTTATATATATATAGTATATGATCCAGGAGAGTACCAGTTCTCTGAGTAGCAGTTATATATATTATGTGATCTAGGAAAGTATCAGTTCTGTGAGTAGCAGTTATGCATATATTATATGATCCAGGAGGGTACTAGTTCTGTGAGCAGCAGTTATATATATTGTGTGATCCAGAAGAGTATCACTTCTGTGAGTAGCAGTTATACATATATCATGTGATTCAGGAGAGCATCAGTTCTGTGAGTAGCAGTTATATATATATTATGTGATCCAGGAGAGTACCAGTTCTCTGAGTAGCAGTTATATATACATCATGTGATCCATGAGAGTACCAGTTCTGTGAGTAGCAGTTATATATATATCATGTGATCCATGAGAGTACCAGTTCTGTGAGTAGCAGTTATATATATATCATGTGATCCAGGAGAGTAACAGTTCTGTGAGTAGCAGTTATATATATATCCTGTGATCCAGGAGAGTACCAGTTCTGTGAGTAGCAGTTATATATATATATATATATATATATATTATGTGATCCAGGAGAGTAGCTGTTCTGTGAGTAGCAGTTATATATATATATATATATATATTATGTGATCCAGGAGAGTAGCTGTTCTGTGAGTAGCAGTAATATATATATTAGGTGATCCAGGAGAGTACCAGTTCTGTGAGTAGCAGTTATATATATAGTATGTGATCCAGGAGAGTATCAGTTCTGTGAGGAGCAGTTATGCATATATTATATGATCCAGGAGGGTACCAGTTCCGTGAGTACTAGTTATATATAAGTCATGTGATCCGGGAGAGATATAGTATGTGATCCAGGAGGGTACTAGTTCTGTGAGTAGCAGTTATATATATATTATGTGATCCAGAAGAGTATCACTTCTGTGAGTAGCAGTTATATATATATCATGATGTGATCCAGGAGAGTACCAGTTCTGTGAGTAGCAGTTATATATATAATCATGTGATCCAGGAAAGTATCAGTTTTGTGAGTAGCAGTGATGCATATATTATGTGATCCAGAAGAGTACCAGTTCTGTGAGTAGCAGTTATGCATATATTATATGATCCAGGAGAGTACTAGTTCTGTGAGTAGCAGTTATATATAGTATGTGATCCAGAAGAGTACCCATTCTGTGAGAAGCAATTATATATATATAGTATGTGATCCATGAAAATATCAGTTCTATAGCAGTTATATATATATATATATATTTTGTGATCTAGGAGAGTACCAGTTCTGTAAGTAGCAGTTATATATATATCATGTGATCCAGGAGAGTACCAATTTTGTGAGTAGCAGTTATATATATATATATTATGTGATCCGGGAGAGTACTAGTTCTGTGAGTAGCAGTTATATATATATATATATATATATTATGTGATCTGGGAGAGTACTAGTTCTGTGAGTAGCAGCTATATATATATATATTATGTGATCCAGGAAAGTATCAGTTCTGTGAGTAGCAGTTATCTATATTATGTGATCCAGGAGAGTACTAGTTCTGTGAGTAGCAGTTATATATATATATTATGTGATCCGGGAGAGTACTAGTTCTGTGAGTAGCAGTTATATATATATATATATATTATGTGATCCAGGAAAGTATCAGTTCTGTGAGTAGCAGTTATCTATATTATGTGACCCAGGAGAGTACTAGTTCTGTGAGTAGCAGTTATATATATTATGTGATTCAGGAAGGTATCAGTTCTGTGAGTAGCAGTTATCTATATTATGTGATCCAGGAGAGTACTAGTTCTGTGAGTAGCAGTTAAATATATATTATGTGATCCAGGAGAGTACCAGTTCTCTGAGTAGCAGTTATATATATATATTATTTGATCCAGGAAAGTATTAGTTCTGTGAGTAGCAGTTATATATATATATTATGTGATCCAGGAAAGTATCAGTTCTGTGAGTAGCAGTTATGCATATATTATATGATCCAGGAGGGTACTACTTCTGTGAGTAGCAGTTATATATATTATGTGATTCAGGAAAGTATCAGTTCTGTGAGTAGCAGTTATCTATATTATGTGATCCAGGAGAGTACTAGTTCTGTGAGTAGCAGTTAAATATATATTATGTGATCCAGGAGAATACCAGTTCTCTGAGTAGCAGTTATATATATATATTTTGTGATCCAGGAAAGTATTAGTTCTGTGAGTAGCAGTTATATATATATATATTATGTGATCCAGAAGAGTATCACTTCTGTGAGTAGCAGTTATACATATATCATGTGATTCAGGAGAGCATCAGTTCTGTGAGTAGCAGTTATATATATATTATGTGATCCAGGAGAGTACCAGTTCTGTGAGTAGCAGTTATATATATATCATGTGATCCATGAGAGTACCAGTTCTGTGAGTAGCAGTTATATATATATCATGTGATCCATGAGAGTACCAGTTCTGTGAGTAGCAGTTATATATATATCATGTGATCCAGGAGAGTAACAGTTCTGTGAGTAGCAGTTATATATATATCATGTGATCCAGGAGAGTACCAGTTCTGTGAGTAGCAGTTATATATATATATATATATATATATATATATATATATATATATATATATATTATGTGATCCAGGAGAGAAGCTGTTCTGTGAGTAGCAGTTATCTATATTATGTGATCCAGGAGAGTACTAGTTCTGTGAGTAGCAGTTACTATATATATATATTATGTGATCCGGGAGAGTACTAGTTCTGTGAGTAGCAGTTATATATATATATATATATATTATGTGATCCAGGAAAGTATCAGTTCTGTGAGTAGCAGTTATCTATATTATGTGACCCAGGAGAGTACTATAGTTCTGTGAGTAGCAGTTATATATATTATGTGATTCAGGAAAGTATCAGTTCTGTGAGTAGCAGTTATCTATATTATGTGATCCAGGAGAGTACTAGTTCTGTGAGTAGCAGTTAAATATATATTATGTGATCCAGGAGAGTACCAGTTCTCTGAGTAGCAGTTATATATATATTATGTGATCCAGGAAAGTATCAGTTCTGTGAGTAGCAGTTATATTCATATTAATAAATGTGATCCAGGAAAGTGTCAGTTCTGTGAGTAGCAGTTATGCATATATTATGTGATCCAGGAGAGTACCAGTTCTGTGAGTAGCAGTTATTATGTGATCCGATCCAAGAAGGTACTAGTTTTGTGATAAGCAGTTGTTATTTAATGTCTTCGTAGAGCCTAGTAGTAGTATGCATAGCAATGTACAGTGTTAAGGATACTACATCCCCTAGAGGGATTAATTGCGATTTCTTTCTTTTAAAAACAATTTCCACACTACTAAAGATGAAAATGCAGCACGTGCGAGTCTTTGGAACTGTACATTTTGTTTGGGAAAGTATTCTAACCTTAAGTCCATCTCATTAAAATCATAGCCTAATTACGCTTTGAAACTCTCCGCTATAGGTGGTGTAGAGTATCGTAGCATGATGAAGGGTCTGATTTTAATGAGATTTACCTTAAGTTTGCAGTTATGCAACCTTGAACAATTTCATCGCAATCCGAAAAAAAGACAAAGGGTTGTGCACATTCTTCTTTCATGGACATTTGTTATAGTTTTAGCTGTTTGTGATATTTGTGAAGTTTCATCGTAATCGGCACAAATGCCAAGCAGTCAGACACCCTTATTGTTATGGAAATTTGAAGTTCACAGGGACACAGATCTAACTCTAAAAATAGGTACACTCCAAATTCGTTCCAGTATTCACATCTTCAGTTGGTAGTCATCAGTGAAGTTTCATAGCACATAAATTATAAAGCCTAGGAAGAGTTGCATTCACGGGAAATCAGAAGTAAATACATACGTACGTACATACGTATGTAAATGTGATTCCGATATTCTTGTACAATTACGCACAGGGATAAGTGTACATTAGTTCTTCTTTAGGAGATATAATTACAAAGGGATACACACTCACTTATTGACGTGTCACATGTTGTCTTGTGGAAAACATCTGTTGGAGCTAAGGTTGGTAGACGCATGCTTTCATGCAACACAGCTTCTGTATAACCAAGATCAGGCCGGTCCGAAATTTTGGGCAGTCTGTCTCGACCTATTAATAATTAATATTGACGGATTATAATCGCTGCTTGTTGGGATTACAACCTCATTGTCTATGCATGAATAATCTTCAGGGGATCTTAAACGAGTTTAAATAGTGGGTTGTATAGAATACTATGAGAACTTTAAAATTGTAAAACAATTATAAACTCTTTTAAGATTCCGTGAAGATAACGATGAGGGTGGACTAATACGAACGTTGTATTCTCACAAAGCAGTAAATCGTTAACTTATCCAATACATTTTTAATTTATAAATCATAATTCCTTGAATTAGTGTTTGAATACATGTATATTCATAGCCTCATAGGAAATCCTTTGTTTCCTTGAGAAGTCTCTTTTCTCCCAAAAATCTGTCATTTCATGCAAGGCTCTGCAATGCAGTAAAATTAAAATTCCATGCTATTTGTACATATATCATGCATTGTTCTTCATATGTTGTATATGTTTTATTCAAAATTCCAATAGGCCTTAAGGCCTGTGAGGATACAAATAGTTAACACAATACAATGACAGGTAATACGAAATGAAACATTTAACATAAACAAATGTACATATGGAGAATATGGTATACATATTTTCATATCATTAAATCATCTATTTTATACACACAGTCTTTCACTATGGAATACAAAATATGAGTAAGCCCACTGAGATTAAAATTCACATTCCATGGACATTGCACCTTTGTAAATATTTGTATTTTATTTTATTTTACATTTCTATTTTACGTATTATGAATAATGTTTTATATAAAAAAAAATCATATACATGACTATAAACATATAAAGACATGTATTTAAATGCAATATGTAACTATCATGTTTTCAGTTTATATATATTTATATTTATATATATCATCTGATAAAGATTTCAAGCACTAAACAAACAAATAATACATAAATCATCATGGCGATTACAACAAAATACATGTGGCATTGCACAATACATCGTCTAGGATATTAATTCAAGTGAATCTATTTCATTGCATATATCATAGCAGAATCAAACATAACCAAAAGTTTTGCATTGAGTATATATTGCGTATTGTTTATTATGAAACACAAAGCAAAACCAACTTTAAGACAATGCATAGATAATGCAGATGTGTATATACAATAATTGCATATATTATACCTCATTTGCATATTCCACTCTTTGTTTAATGTGACGTCATCCGGTCCATAAAGTAGCATATTGACCGGGCGCCCGGTCCGATAGCTATATAAACGGACGTGTGAAAAAAACGTCAAAATAAATCATAAAACGTAATGATTTAACTTGTTGGTCAGATTCGGTATAATATAACAAATAATGTATGGTGCTTCGGTCCATATGAAGTTTATGGACTGGGCAGTCAGACCAGTGAGTAGTAGAACGTTATATGGACCTCTGAGCTTCGCTTCGGTCCATATAACATTTTAGGTCTGACTGCCCAGTCCATAAACTTGCATATGGACCGAAGCACCATACATTATCTGTTAAATATTCTACGTAAAAAAACAAACAAAAAAAACAACAACGTTACAACATGATATTTCCCTTTACTTACACACAATTTAAACTTTTGTAATGATTAGTTATTGGAAAATAATATCCTTTCGGATTTCAAATGCTTTGTATATAAATACACTAAGTTTTTTCAATTTGTTTTTATACTAAAGGAAAAAAAAACGCAACTCGGGAATTTCCTCTATATAAATTGCATTTATAATATGCTGCTCTTAATCGAAAGGTACATGGCTGCAAAATTCATTTCCTTTCAGGAAACGGACAAAAACAACACCAAAATAACCAAGTAGGCTACCAATTATTCTTAAAGGTTAACAAGAGGGCCATGATGGCCCTATATCGCTCACCTGAGTAAATTTGAACCAATACAAGAGGGCCAAGATGGCCCTAAAGCGATCACCTGAGTACTGGCACATTATCGAACTTCTTCGAAATCTTATGGTCATATACAATCTGTGCAAGTTTGGTTAAGATTGTTCAAGAAATGTGGGCTCTGTTGTGTATAACAACATTGATATAGACAGTTTAAGACCCTGACAAAGTTTGGTAAAGATCAAATACAAAATGAAGGTGCTAGAGAGTAACACCTTGGGCAGAGCCAAATGTGACCCCAGGGCTACATGTAATATATGAGAGCTGTGTGCTTTGTGGTTTTAGAGACGAAGATTTTTTAAGTTTTTCCCTATACAAGTCTATGTAAAACGTGACCCCTGGGGCGGGGCCAAATGCGAACCCAGGGTCACCATTTGAACAAACTTGGTAAAGGACCATAAGAGTATAGTAAATGCAAAATATTAAACCTCTGGCTTTTGTAGTTCCAGAGAAGAAGACTTTAATGTAAAACGGTCAGGGGTGGGGTCAAATTTTACCCCAGGGTCACCATTTGAACAAACTTGGTAGAGGACCATAAGCTGATGCTACATGTTATACATGAGAGCTCCGTGCCATGTGGTTCCAGAAAAGAAGATTTTTTTCAGTTTTTCCCTATATGTCTATATGAAAAACATGCAAAATCTCAATATACAACATTTGGACCCCCGGGGCATGGCCATTTTTGACCCCGGGGACTTCATTTTAACAAGGGGTCACAATTTGAACAAACTCGGTAGAGGACCATAAGCTTATAGCAAATGCAAAATATTAAACCTCTGGCTCTTGCAGTTTCAGAGAAGAAGATTTTTTAAGTTTTTCCCTATACATGTCTATGTAAAACATGTGACCCTTGGGGCGGGGCCAAATGTGACCCTCGGGTCACCATTTGAACAAAATTGGTAAAGGACCATAAGCTTATAGTAAATGCAAAATATCAAACCTCTGGCTCTTGTAGTTTCCGAGAAGAAGATTTTGTAATTTTTTTCCTATATAAGTCTATGTAAAACTGTGACCTCCGGGGCGGAGACAAATTTGACCCCAGGGTCACCATTTGAACAAACTTAGTAGAGGACCATAAGCTGATGCTACATGTAATACATGAGACCTCTGTGCCTTGTGGTTTCAGAGAAGAAGATTTTTTAAAGTTTTTTCCTATATGTCTATATGAAAAACATGCAAAATCTCGATATACAACATTTGGACCCCCGGGGCATGGCCATTTTTGACCCCGGGGACTTCATTTGAACAAACTTGATAGTCTAGGCGTTGGCAATCATTTTAAAAGAAAAACTGTTGAAATCTGTCCAGCGGTTCTTGAGAAGAAGATTTTTTAAGGTTTCGACCATATATGGTAATGGTGGCCATCTTGGATGTCGTGTTGACCTAATTTTAAAAAATCTAAAAAGTATTCTTCTAAGGATCATCCATGTGAAGTGTGGTCAAAATTGGCCAAGCGGTTTCTGAGGAGAAGTCGTTTGAAGCAAAAGTTAACGACGGACGACGGACGAAGAGTGATCCCAATAGCTCACCTGTGAGCCTTCGGCTCAGGTGAGCTAAAAAGGCAGTTCTAACTCTATGCACCGAATAAATATTTAAAATTCACATACAAAAACCCTGTAGGAAATATCCTTAACCCTTAAAGGGACACTGTCCGTAAGTAAGCAGATATTGAGCATAACCAAATAACTGTCTGGCTTTTATTCAGTGAAATGTATACATGAAAACATGAGCATAGACCCTAAGAAGTCTGTAGTAATACAGTCGTGTTTGAAAATGGGACCCACCATATTTACCTTTTCTGCAATCACGTGACTTCCATTAGTGCATTAGGTTTTCACCACAGTATGTATTGCGTAATATGTATAGCCCGGTTAGCTCAGTAGGGAGTTATGTCGACTACTTTATGCTCATGCTCACTATTATTACCGGGAGTGTAATTTTAGTTGGGCTGCGTCAGTTCAAAAGCCCGAAGTGGTTTCTCTTTTTTTTGTACCGCGATTGAATTCCGTCAGACAATCCTGCTTTTAATAAGTAAATATTCAATAATGTTATGTTTGCGCACATTAATTAGTGTGTGTTTTATAAGCTAAATGTTATGGACATTGTCCCATTAACCCACTAAGCACAACTATAATAGCCTTTGCGTCCATTGTAAACTCAGATCAGCCTGCAAGGAACTCGCCTTTTTAGCTCGACCCTTTGTCACATAAATGGAATGGTCTTAATTCAAAGTAAGAACAGTTCATTATATATATGTAGCGGTTAAGGGTTAAATGAACTTGTACCTTGTACCAGTTTAATACTGGCCCTAAACATTTGCCTTTCTCATTTTCCCATATATAGTACAGTGTACAGTAGTACATTTTTTACATTGTAGAGTATCTGCGATGGTATCAATAGTTAATTTCACACATTTTTGTTTAATGGCAACGCGAAAGCCGAGATGTTAAACATGATTTGCCACCGTTAACAAGTAATGTAATCTCGCAAAAATCAAAATATATGTAGCAAAAGTCAAAATTGCAATACCGGTTAACCCGTTTCTAACACATTTCATTGACATATAACTAATTTAATAGTCACAAATGTATTAACGTCAACCAATCGGATTAGAGAACGTTTGTCGAGTGGGTCAGAATGTCCAGTTTACTGCAGTACTGTTGTAGATGCCTTGCACAGAGGCGATATCTGATATGATAGAAGCCTTTGAAATCATCAGCAACATGGAAGGTGTAGATTGCAGCAAGTTCTTCCAATTAAATACAGAGTCAACTACACAAAGTTCTCCTTCAACATAAAATAAGTGAAACTGCAAACTTGTCACAGTCTAAGGTTCTTCAGCCACAGATTCAATGGTTGTAACAATATATAATAATAATAAAAAAAAAAAAAGGCAAAACATCTGGTAAAGTTTGGTAAAGATCAGATGAAAAATGAAAGCCCTATCGTATTAACGAGGAAAAATATAGCATTTTTAACTAAATCAAGGGCCATAACTCCGCTGTTATTGGTCCGATCTAGCTGGTTTTCGAACTTGTGATATTAACAATCTGGTAAAGTTTGGTAAAGTGAAGGCCTTTTGCCAGTAGAGCTAAAAATCATCAGCTCCAAAAAGTAGGTCAATGTCATAGATGAAATTCAGGCATCCAAAAATGCATAATTCTAGTTCATGAGAAAGTGATGTAAATGTAACAATTAGTTATCTGCCCTTTTCTTGGATGGTGAAGGTCACATCCACATTTGCTTTGTCACTTTGCAATGTACCACTCAAGATACAACTATAAGCAAAGTTTGAAAGGTCTTAGTGCATACAGTTTGTGAAAAAGTGACCTCAACGCCAAAGTTGAAGGTAAAAATTATAAGGTTATCTGCCCTTGCTTGGAGGGTCAAGCTCACTTCCACATTTGCTTTGTCATGTTGCGATGTACCACCCAAGATATAACTATAAGCAAAGTTTGAAAGGTCCAGTGAATACAGTTTGTGAGAAAATGGCCTAAACGCAAAACTTAAATGTTGCGGCCCCCGCTGCAGCCAGAAAAGCAACACCTATGTCTCTTTTTCTTCTTCGAAAAGGCGAGACAAAAAACTTGGAACGTAAAACTTCACTGTAAATTAACAAAGTGCCAAAGGTAGGTCAAGGTAATTCATATTGACCCACTTTTCACGTTGCGATGTACCACCCAAGATATAACTATAAGCAAAGTTTGAAAGGTTTAGTGTATACAGGTTGTGAGAAAATGACCTAAACGCAAAACTTAAATGTTGCGGCCGCTGCAGCCGGAAAAGCAACACCTATGTCTCTTTTTTACTTCGAAAAGGCGAGACAAAAAACTTGAACCTAAAACTTCACTGCAAATTAACAAAGTGCCAAGGGTAGGTCAAGGTAATTCACTTTTCATTGGAACATATTGCTGTCATGTAGTTACCAACATTTGTAAAGTTTGAAAGCTTTAAGGCATCTGGTGTTGGAGAAATGGACTTAACAAAAAACTTTGATGTAAAAAACTTGAATGATGTAAATTAACAAAGTGTAAAATGTAGGTCAAGGTCATTTATATTGACCTGTTTTGGGTAGGAACATATTGCTGCTATATAGATGTGTGTATGAAGTTTGAAAACTATACGGCTTTTGGTATCTGAGAAACTGACTTAATAAAAAACTTGAGAGTAAAAACACACTGTACAAAGTATTTAAAGATGGTACAGAGTGTTGAAGGACTGTCACATTGTACAATGTATTTAAGTTGGTACAGAGTGTTGAAGGACTGTCACATTGTACAATGTATTTAAGTTGGTACAGAGTGTTGAAGGACTGGCACATTGTACAATGTATTTAAGTTGGTACAGAGAGTTGAAGGACTGGCACACTGTACAATGGTTTTAATTATATATAGGGTGGTGAAGAAGGACTGGCACACTGTACAATGTATTTAAAGATGGTAAAGAGTGTTGAAGGACTGTCACATTGTACAATGTATTTAAGTTGGTACAGAGTGTTGAAGAAGGACTGGCACACTGTACAATGGTTTTAAAGATGGTAGAGAGTGTTGAAGGACTGTCACACTGGACAATGGTTTTAAAGATGGTAGAGAGTGTTGGAAGGACTGGCACACTGTATAATGGTTTTAAAGATGGTAGAGAGTGTTGAAGGACTGGCACACTGTACAATGGTTTTAAAGATGGTAGAGAGTGTTGAAGGACTGTCACACTGTACAATGGTTTTAAAGATGGTAGAGAGTGTTGAAGGACTGTCACACTGTACAATGGTTTTAAAGATGGTAGAGAGTGTTGAAGGACTGTCACACTGTACAATGGTTTTAAAGATGGTAGAGAGTGTTGAAGGACAGGCACATTGTACAATGGTTTTAATTATATATAGAGTGGTGAAGAAGGACTGGCACATTAAGTTGGTACAGAGTGGTGAAGAAGGACTGGCACACTGTACAATGTATTTAAAGATGGTACATAGTGTGAAAGGACTGTCACATCGTACAATGTATTTAAATTGGTACATAGTGTTGAAGGACAGGCACATTGTACAATGTATTTAAGTTGGTACAGAGTGTTGAAGAAGGACTGGCACACTGTACAATGGTTTTAATTATATATAGAGTGGTGAAGAAGGACTGGCACACTACGATGTTTTTAATTACATATAGAGCGGTGAAGAACTGGCACACTGTACAGGGTATTTAAGAATGTATAGAGTGATGAAGAAGGACTGGCACACTGTACAATGTATTTAGGAATGTATAGAAAGGTGAAGGACTGGCACATTATAGTGGTGTATTTAAGAATGTAGTGAAGAAGAACTGTCGCAATTTACAGTGTACTTAAGAACGTAGTCTGTGGTGAAGATGGACTGGCACACTGCACATTGTATCTAAAAAAAATACAGTCATGAAGAAGGACTGTTACATTGTACAATGTATTTAAGAACATATAGAGTGGTGAAGAAGGACTGGCACATTGTTCATTGTATTTAACAATGTATATAGTAGTCAAAAAAGGCCTGGCACACTGTATAGTGTATTTAACTAATATAGAGTGGTAAAGAAGAGCTGGCACACTGTACTGTGTATTTAAGAATGTATATAGTAGTCAAAAACTGCACATTGTATCTAAAAACATACAGATTCATGAAGAAGGACTGTTACATTGTACAATGTAAATTTAAGAACATATAGAGTGGTAAAGAAGGACTGGCACATTGTACATTGTATTTAAGAATGTATATAGTAGTAGTATAGAATGTATACAGTAGTCAAAAAAGGCCTGGCACACTGTATAGTGTATTATGTACATATAGAGTGGTAAAGAAGAACTGGCACACTGTACTGTGTATTTAAGAACATACAGAGTGGTGAAGAAGGACTGGCACACTGTACAGATTATTTAACAAGAGGGCCAAGATGGTCCTAGATCGCTCACCTGGTAATCATGGGCAATAAATCTGTTGTGTTTTGTCTGGCATGGCTATTTTTTTAATTTGTGGGGGAGGGGAGTTTATTTTAACACTCTAAACAAATATGGTAAAGACCAGATAAAAAATTGAAGTAACTACAGATTTAACAAAGGAAAATACAATACAGCATTTTTCAACAAATCAAGGGCCCTATCTCTGTCATTACTAACAAGATCTAGCTGGTTTTCGAACTTGTCCAAAATTTCATTGATATACTGCGATTGCACAACTAGACATCGTACTGAGGCTTCCTGCCAAATTTTGTAGAAATCCAACAAGCCGTTTACGAGTAGTGCCGACAAGAAATTTAAAGTAAAAATGTCAAGGGGCCATAACTCCATCAAAAATAAATGAACTGGAAAAGATCGGATGAAAAATGAAGGTCCTAACGAGGCAAAATATAGCATTTTTAACAAAATCAAGGGCCATAACTCCGCTGTTACTGGTCCGATTTAGCTGATTTTCGAACTTGTTCGAGTTTTCATTGATATTAACAATCTGGTAAAGCTTGGTAAAGATCGGATGAAAACTGAAGGCCCTATAGACTTAACGAGGCAAAATATAGCATTTTTAACTAAATCAACGGACGAAGCGTCAAAAAGCTCACCTTGAATGACATTTGGTGATCATTACTGAGAGTGCAATTGGCGATCTTGGATGAGGTGGGGTGATGATCATTAAATTTACAGTTCGCAATATTGGACGACGTGGGGTGATGGTCATTAAATTCACAGTTGGCAATTGTATATGTCTATTAAATATGTTTATTAAAGGTACTGTTGGCCATCTTGAGAGGATGTGAGGTGGTGGTTATTAAAATTACAGTTGGCATTCTTGAGAAAACGTAGGGTGGTGGTTATTAAAGGTTCAGTTTGCGATCTTGGATGACGTATGGTGATGATTATTAAAGGTACTGTTGTCCATTTTGGAGGAGGTTGGGTGATGGTAATTAAAGTTAATGTTGTCCATTTTGGAGGAGGTGGGGTGATGGTAATTAAAGTTTAATGTTGTCCATTTTGGAGGACCTGGGATGATGGTAATTAAAGGTAATGTCTAATTTTGAGGACTGGGATGGTGGTAATTAAAGGTAATGTTGTCCATTTTGGAGGACCTTGGATGTTGGTAATTTAAGCTAATGTTGTCCATTTGGAGGACCTTGGATGTTGGTAATTAAAGGTAATGTTGTCCATTTTTTAGGACTGGGATGGTGTTAATTAAAGGTAATTTCGGTGATCTTGGACGATGTTTGATGATGATTGTTAAAGGTAATGTTGCAATTTTAGATGATGTGGGGTGATAGTCATTAAGGTACAGCCGGCAATCTTTGAGGATGTGGGGTGATGGATATTAAATGTAACGTTGGCCGTACTGAATGACATAGGGCGATAGTTACACAGGTGCTGTTGGCGATCTCGGAAAATGTGAAATGAGGGTTATTAATGTACTGTTGGCCATATTGAACGACACTGAATGAACTGAATGTTGTTTAACGGCTCATCAACACAGTATAGGTTATTTAGAGCCGCCCCAGAGAGAGGGGAAGGATACATAGGAATCCGGGAACCGTGCCCTACTCTTATTATCGAATAGATTCCTAGGTTCTTTATCGTGCTCGGAGGATAGACCGATACATGGGACCGCCCGGTTTACGTCCCCATCCGACAGGACGAGGCTAAGGGAAAGTGCCTTGCCAAGAACACACCCGACGCAACTCAGTGGCACTCGGTTACAAATCCGCCGCGCTACCGACTGCGTCCCGCCAGCCCTCATTGAATGACACAGTGCAATGGTTATTTAAATAGCTATCCCGCCAACAACAGCAAATTTTACAACATATGTACACTGTTTCTTAACCTACTGACATATTTTGAGAATCCAAACTCTATAGACACAATATAAACAGCTTTAACCAGGGGGTGCAAACTGCTATCAAACCCCAAAACTGGAGCGTCAAATTAAGAGTTACCAACTCAAAATTAATTTTGGAAATGTTCAATCACATTTTTTTTGAATAAGCCGTGAATTCACCTATGCTTTTAATCGGCACATATACATTATTATTTGACCTGAACACCTTGACAGAGTTTTGACAAACGGTTTTGTAGCGTAATTTATTTGGCTGGTTAGTTTCTTTAAAGGTACAGCTGCCGACCTCGGAAAATGTGAAGTGAGGGTTATTAAATTTACAGTTGGCTATGTTGAAATGAATGACATAGGGTGATGGTTATTAAAGGTACTGTTGGAGATCTTGAACAACGTGTGGTGGTGGTCATTAAAGGTAATGTTGGCAATCTTGTACCAGTGATTTTTTCACCCGTTTAATTGGGACCATCAATTTCAACTATCAAACAAACGCATGACAAATAATGATTTTTTAAGAAGCTTCTGGTAACAAATTTATTTGAATTTTTATTTCAAATTCGAACTGCTTTCAATTGGAAAATTTTACGCCCGATTTGGTGCCTTTATCGGTACCACATATATAAAGGTGAAAAATGGCAATCTTGGAAGACATAGGGTGATGCTTATTAAAGGTATGGTTGGCAATACTGGATGGGGTGGCAGTTAATAAAGCCACCCTTGACAATCTTGAGAGGTTATGGGATATGATTATTAAAGGCATTATTGGCAGTCTTGTCTTGAGAAGACGTGGTTTGGTGGTTATTAAATGCACAGTTGATGATCTTGGATCAAGCGGGGTAGTTATTAAAGGAATTATTGGCAGTCTTGTCTTGAGAAGACGTGGTTTGGTGGTTATTAAATGCACAGTTGATGATCTTGGATCAAGCGGGGTAGTTATTAAATGCACAGTTGATGATCTTGGATCAAGCGGGGTAGTTATTAAATGCACAGTTGATGATCTTGGATCAAGTGGGGTAGTTATTAAAGGCATTATTGGCAGTCTTGTCTTGAGAAGATGTGGTTTGGTGGTTATTAAATGCACAGTTGATGAGCTTGGATCAAGTGGGGTTACGTTATTAAGGTATTATTGGCAGTCTTGTCTTGAGAAGATGTGGTTTGGTGGTTATTAAATGCACAGTTGATGATCTTGGATCAAGTGGGGTAGTTATTAAAGGCATTATTGGCAGTCTTGTCTTGAGAAGATGTGGTTTGGTGGTTATTAAATGCACAGTTGATGAGCTTGGATCAAGTGGGGTAGTTATTAAAGGTATTGTTGGCAATCTTGGATATAGTGGGTAATGTATATTAAAGGTATTGTTGGCAATCTTGGATGAAGATTAAAGGTATTGTTGGCAATCTTGGATGAAGTGGGTAATGTATATATTAAAGGTATTGTTGGCAATCTTGGATCAAGTGGGTAATGTATATTAAAGGTATTGTTGGCAATCTTGGATCAAATGGGTAATGTATATTAAAGATATGGTTGGCAATCTTGGATCAAGTGGGTAATGTATATTAAAGGTATTGTTGGCAATCTTGGATCAAGTGGGTAATGTATATTAAAGGTATTGTTGGCAATCTTGGATCAAGTGGGTAATGTATATTAAAGGTATTGTTGGCAATCTTGGATCAAGTGGGTAATGTATATTAAAGATATTGTTGGCAATCTTGGATCAAGTGGGTTATGTATATTAAAGGTATTGTTGGCAATCTTGGATGAAGTGGGTAATGTATATTAAAGGTATTGTTGGCAATCTTGGATCAAGTGGGTAATTTATTGAAGATGGGCTATGAAAGAGACTCAATACTGAACTTAGTTTATATTTATTGGAAAAACAAGGCCATGGCTTCAGCATAATATAACAAGAAACATAATGTGCATAACAAATGTGCAGTCACGATATTTATAACAATTTGAAAAATGGTCATAGCTCCGACCAAGTTTTGAAGTGAATGAAAACTGTACTCAATGAACCCTGGGACCAGATGTTCACAAAGCCAGATATTTAAAATTTAGTTGCTTTCCTTCAAATGTTCTCGTAAAATAATTACTACACACTGCTGTGACCGCGACATACTGCCAACCCTGTGGAATATCCACCGCTGAAGCCACGACAATAGGATTAATATTCTTAGGACTTCACATCTGTATTAGGATACGCTGTGCCCAAACCGCCATTTCTCGAATAATGTAACTGAAATGTATATATAAAACTGGCAAAGCAAAACAGAACAATAATATGCATAGGTAATAAAATGAGGGTATGGGAGGGAGGGTATTTTTCATAAATGAACACGACACATGCTAAAGTTTGCAATTTACATCTGATACCGCCTGCAGAAAATGGCCGCATCTTTAGAGACAGATAATTGGTGTAGCGTACGATTAACACACTCATTAATAAACCAAAAACAAATAAGCAGGATTGCAAATTGTTTATGAAAATTATCAATCCCACTTAAATAAAAGGATTTATGTCGATGAACGACAAATCCCATTATTGAAGATGGGCTATGAAAGAGACTCAATACTGAACTTAGTTTATATTTATTGGAATAACAAGGCCATGGCTTCAGCATAATATAACAAGAAACATAATGTGCATAACAAATGTGCAGTCACGATATTTATAACAATTTGAAAAATGGTCATAGCTCCGACCAAGTTTTGAAGTGAATGAAAACTGTACTCAATGAACCCTGGGACCAGATGTTCACAAAGCCAGATATTTAAAATTTAGTTGCTTTCCTTCAAATGTTCTCGTAAAATAATTACTACACACTGCTGTGACCGCGACATACTGCCACATGCCACAAGTGGTGACAGAGGCACAACGAGAGGCACCGCCATTAAAATGGGGGAAGCAGAGCACAGCAGTGAAAAGAACAAGTCAGTCCTCAAATGGAGGTATGGCTGACGCACTTCACAATCGAAGCGATTTGTCTCGCCAACAACAATATTCATCATATGACCCAAATATGGTCTACAACATTCAACAAATGACCCAAATATGGTCAATGACCCAAATATGGTCAATTATAACATTAACAGTCACCCAAAAGTGGCTTGCAACCCAAATTGGTTAGCATACAAAATTGCCAAAATACAAATAAATTTATTTTCAACAACAAAATGGGTTATGACCCAAACTGGGTAAAGCACTATATTGCCAACCACATAGTAACCCATAAGGGGTTAACAAATTGACGAAGGATACGCAGATAACCTTATATAGAGGTTATACATATATGCCAAAAAAGTGACTGCACATCAACATAATTTGAATTCATTTTATTAAAGCCACGGGCCGTTTTCAGAAACTAAAGGCGAATTTCTGGCATCTGTACTTCAACAATTTCGGGATATCTAATATATCCACCATTCATTCGGAAAACCTCTGTTGCAACTTGACTATTTACACTAATCTTGACTTTGTCCAAAGCTTTATGGGACTTTTCATTTCCATAATA
Organism: Cyrtodaria siliqua; assembly: GCA_037043455.1. Lineage (NCBI taxonomy): Eukaryota > Metazoa > Mollusca > Bivalvia > Adapedonta > Hiatellidae > Cyrtodaria > Cyrtodaria siliqua. The sequence continues at coordinate 126,875 of JAWPHD010005920.1, read as the reverse complement.
TAAGCGTGGTAAAATCTACGACTAAACAATCTTAACTTCAGAAATCAAGTCGTTTATGTCATGTAGTGTTTTAATAATACTTTTCCTTAATTTATCTGAGGGTACTTGACCAATGTCATTGCCTCCCACATGCAATACCAATGTGAGTGGGTGGTCCTCAAGAGATAACAACTTTAATGTCTTCAACACTTGGCACCAAGTCATTAAAGTGAATTTAAGATACACATCAACATGCATAGAAGTAAATTTATAGTCGGTAGAAACGAATTATGTGTTTCAATAAAAAATCTGTTTCGATGTTCATTCTGTTCCATAATGGCATCCAACCACAGGCAGACACCTCTGCAACCCATTAATTAAATTCAATGTTGCAATTAACTTCAGCTTTTGAATGACCACCTATGTAAATAATTATTTATTCAAGAAGACTAGGACTAAAGCATTTCCAAATTTACAAATACATTCTATTATGTCCTTTGACTATAAACTAGGAATATGTATCCTTTTCAAGTAAACTGACCCACGTGTTAAAGGTTGAATGCAAAACTATTGCATCTTCATATAAATGAAGGAGACGCAATTGCGATTGACTGAATGCCATTGAAAAACTCATTTAAAGCAGCTTTCCCGCCAACAACAGCCACATTGTACAAGGTATATACATCGGTTCAAAAGCCACTGATGACAAAATATATATATAACATACAAATTTTGAGTAATCCAAACTCTATAGCCACAATATAAACGGCTTATGGCTGGCTAAACCCTAACTGGAGAGTTTAAATGTTACCAACTCACAACCCACTCCACGCACATTCAATCACAGGTATTTTAAGAACCCGTGAATAACAACACCCTCAACAGGCACATACCCCTCACCACACGACTGAACATCTGGATAGTGTTGACAAATATTTCTATTTTGTGCCTTCAAGAACAACTTACTTGGTTTATGAATGCCTCCCTTTATTCGGAGATAGTTATTAAAAGGAGATTTGAAGGTGTTATATATATAATTGATGCGACAAGTGTTTTTAAAAATTTAAATTTGGGTCATGCATAGAACGGGTCATGCATAGAACAGTTTTACTTTGAGTATGGAAGTGCTTATTATAGTTTAGTGACCATGCACAGAACTCAGTGCTATATATAGGGTAGGGACAAACCCAACTGGAATAATACATTCATTACGTCATATCGGTTAAAAAGCGGAGGGACAATAAACCTGTGCACTACACCCACCCACACACACACAAATTAAATAGATACCGGTGCCATTTCATATGCCTTGTTTAACAATGACAGGATAAATAATACTCATCGAACCAATGGAATAGCCATGAAATAAACCATATGAAAAGCATCTGAATTCTTCCAAGGTCTTGGAAAATGGAACGCCACTTATAAATCCATTGTCAATGTATCAACCAGTTCTGGGGATATATTCCCATATTCTACACCAAATATTTTGGATACATCTGACATTCGCAATGTTTGAAATGTCGCTTTGTGATTTATGTTTAACTTGTATAACTAAGAAATGGAACATTACATACAATACCAACACTGGGCCTCTATGACCTGTCCACAACATCACGCCCGGTACACCCACATTTTTGTCAGGAACTTTTGACTGGCCCTAAGTCAACTTGATAGTGACATATGGCTCTGTGACTGTAGTTTAGGCATACTGTATTTATACGGGCTCTTCGGCAGTCATGCCGATTGTCGCTTAGGCATCTTGTATTACTGAAATAAACCGCTTAAATATAAACACCTCGCATTTACATTCCAAATGCCAAGATGACAACACATAGCATTTACATTATTGTATGTAGATATATAAATAGTGTTAAGCAAATTGCATTTGTCTTATTAATAATGGTTGATTAGAATCAATATTACGCTAATAATATCCTAAACATACTATGGTATGAGAAAAACCAATGAAAACTTCACTTTTCATTTAATTACACTGACTGGTTTATAAATCAAGACTCAAATGCGTGAAATGGACACTTCAATATTGCTGGGTGTCGCTTTAAAATATTTCAAACAAATTAATAACAAAAGCATGTACATTTCCTGCTTAATAGTACATTTATGCTTAATACAGTAAAAACAAATACTTATATATTCAAACCTCTCTTTAACCACTTAAATAAACGTCTCTTGATGTCTGTCAGTCGACAAAATTAGAAGAAACTCATTTGACAAAGGAACACTTCCACGCTATGCAAATGGAGTAATTATGGACAAGGGAGATAACTTCTATATGAATAGCATACACGACACTATAGAACTACGGTCAACTGAATAGAAGTACCACAGCCTGGTTCGTTTCCCTTGTTTTTAACAACGAAACTGAATACTTCACGATCGTATTATACATCAACCAACGAGATGTTGGCACATCAACATGCCCTTCACCATTATTCAGTGCATACTTACCGACAGTTGTTCGTAGATTATAAACAATGGCCAGGTTATTGGTAAATAAATAATAAATATACCCCCTGATAAGTTAACGATTTAATGGTGGAATAGTTCCGCTCCAACGCCCTCTTCACGATTTCGCCATGACGTGTTGATTTCCCTACGAACACCAGTTGAACATGTTCATAATTTGAGTGAATAAATCTCTTTTAAATCAAAACCATCGACATTTACTACTGCACATTTACGATCAATAATATCCGAAAATGAACCATCTCAATTACTACGTAATTATTTTTCATAAATGAACACGACACATGCTAAAGTTTGCAATTTACATCTGATACCGCCTGCAGAAAATGGCCGCATCTTTAGAGACAGATAATTGGTGTAGCATACGATTAACACACTAATTAATAAACCAAAAACAAATAAGCAGGATTGAAAATTGTTTATGAAAATTATCAATCCCACTTAAATAAAAGGATTTATGTCGATGAACGACAAATCCCAGTATATTAAAGGTATTGTTTGCAATCTTGGATCAAATGGGTAATGTATATTAAAGGTATTGTTGGCAATCTTGGATCAAGTGGGTAATGTATATTAAAGGTATTGTTGGCAATCTTGGATCAAGTGGGTAATGTATATTAAAGGTATTGTTGGCAATCTTGGATCAAGTGGGTAATGTATATTAAAGGTATTGTTGGCAATCTTGGATCAAATGGGTAATGTATATTAAAGATATTGTTGGCAATCTTGGATCAAGTGGGTAATGTATATTAAAGATATGGTTGGCAATCTTGGATCAAGTGGGTAATGAATATTAAAGATATTGTTGGCAATCTTGGATCAAGTTGGTAATGTATATTAAAGATATTGTTGGCAATCTTGGATGAAGTGGGTAATGTATATTAAAGATATTGTTGGCAATCTTGGATGAAGTGGGTAATGAATATTAAAGATATTGTTGGCAATCTTGGATCAAGTGGGTAATGTATATTAAAGGTATTGTTGGCAATCTTGGATCAAGTGGGTAATGTATATTAAAGGTATTGTTGGCAATCTTGGATCAAGTGGGTAATGTATATATTAAAGGTATTGTTGGCAATCTTGGATCAAGTGGGTAATGTATATTAAAGGTATTGTTGGCAATCTTGGATCAAGTGGGTAATGTATATTAAAGGTATTGTTGGCAATCTTGGATCAAGTGGGTAATGTATATTAAAGGTATTGTTGGCAATCTTGGATCAAGTGGGTAATGTATATTAAAGATATTGTTGGCAATCTTGGATCAAGTGGGTAATGTATATTAAAGATATGGTTGGCAATCTTGGATCAAGTGGGTAATGAATATTAAAGATATTGTTGGCAATCTTGGATCAAGTGGGTAATGTATATTAAAGATATTGTTTGCAATCTTGGATGAAGTGTGTAATGTATATTAAAGATATTGTTGGCAATCTTGGATGAAGTGGGTTATGTATGTTAAAGATATCGTTGGCAATCTTGGATGAAGTGGGTAATGTATATTAAAGGTATTGTTGGCAATCTTGGATGAAGTGAGTAATGTATATTAAAGATATCATTGGCAATTTTGGATGAAGTGGGTAATGTATATTAAAGGTATTGTTGGCAGTCTTCGATCAAGTGGGTAATGAATATTAAAGATATTGTTGGCAATCTTGGAGAACATAGGGTGATAGTTATCAGAGTACACTTGGTGATCTTGGACGATGTGCAGTGATGGTTTTCAAATGTTCAGTTGGCCATCTTGAAAATCTTAGAGTGATGCATATTAAAGGTACTGTTGATTGGATGACATGGAGTAATGGTCAATAAATTTACAGCTGGCAATTTTGGACATTGTGGGGTGATGGTCAATGAAATTAAAGCTGGCAATTTTGGACAATGTAGGTTATTTGGTTACTAAAGGTATTGTTGGCAATCTTGGATGATGTGGGGGAGATGATCATTAAAGGTTCAGCTGGCAATCTTTGAAGATGTTGCATGATTGATAATGAATGTACATTAGGCCATATTGAATGACAAGGGGAAATGGTAATTAGAGTACGCTCGGCAATGGTTATTAAATGTTCAATTGGCAACCTTGGATCAAGTGGGCTGATAAATCTGTTGGCATTTTTGGATGATGTGGGGTGATGGTCATTAAATGGCCACTAATGTTGTATGATGTGGGGTGTTATTTTGTATGATGTGGAGTGTTATTTATTAAAGGTACTGCTGGCAAACTTGAGAGGACGTGCAGTTGTGGTTATTAAATGTACAGGTGGCGATCTTGTACGATGTTGAGGAATGGTTAATAAAGGTACTGCTTGTGATCTTGGACGATATAGAATGAGGATTATTAATCTACTGTACGTCATCTTGGATTACACAGGGTGACAGTTATTAAATGTACAGTTGGTGATCTTGGATGACATAGGGTGATAGTTATTAAAGGTACAGTTGGCGATCTTGGATGACATAGGGTGATAGTTATTTAAGATGCAATCTTGGAGGACATGGGGCTATGGTTATTCAATGTACCATGATAGTGGATATTAAATGTGCAACATCCGGTGATAGTTATTAAATGTACAGTTGGCAATCATGGATTACGTGGGGTGATGGCTATTAAATGTACTGATGGCCATCTTGGACATAAGGTGATGGTTATTAAATGTACTTTTGACATTCTTTGATGAAATGCACGTTTGGTTATCTTGAACGAAGTAGGGGTGATGGTTATGAACTGTACTATTGGCAATCATTAAGGACGTTAATTTTTAATGGCATTGTTGGGGATAGGACGATGTGGGGTGAAGGTTTTCAGATGTAATGTTGTTGACAAAGTGTGATGTGATGGGAATGGCAGAGTGTGATGGGATGAGAATGGGAGAGCGAGATGTTATGGGAATGGCAGAGCATGATGTGATGGGAATGGGAGAGCGTGATTTGATGGGAATGGCAGAGCGTGATTTGATGGGAATGGCAAAGCGTGATGTGATGGGAATGGCATAGCGTGATGTGATGGGAACGATGTGGGGTGAAGGTTTTCAGATGTAATAATGTTGACAAAGTGTGATGTGATGGGAATGGCAGAGTGTGATGGGATGAGAATGGGAGAGCGTGATGTTATGGGAATGGCAGAGCATGATGTGATGGGAATGGCAGAGCGTGATTTGATGTGAATGGAAGAGTGTGATTCGATGTGAATGGCAGCGTGTGATGTGATGGGAATGTCAGAGTGGGATGTAATGTAGATGGCAGAGTGTGATGTGATGGGAATGACAAAGTGTGATGTGATGGGAATGTGATGGGAATGGCAGAGTGTGGTGTGATGGGAATGTCAGAATGTGATGTGATGTGGCTGGCAGTGTGATGCGATGGGAATGACAAAGTGTGATGCGATGGGAATGGCAGAGTGTTGTGCGATTGGAATGGCAGAGTGTGATGCGATGGGAATGGCAGAGTGTGATGCGATGGAAATGGCGAAGTGTGATGCAATGTGAATGGCAGAGTGTGCTGTGATGGGAAGGGCAGAGTGTGATGTGATGGGAATTGCAGAGTGTGAAGTGATGGGAATGTCACAGTGTGATATGATGTGGATGGTAGAGTGTGATGTGAAGGAAATGGCAGAGTGCAATGTGAAGGGAATGGCAGAGTGTGGTGTGATGGGAATGATGGAGTGTGATGCAATGTGAATGGCAGTGTGATGTGATGGGTATGGCAGAGTGTGATGTGATGTGAATGGCAGAGTGTGATGTGATGGGAATGGCAGGATGTGATGGAAATGGCAGAGTGTGATGTGATGTGGATGGTAGTGTGATGTGATGGAAATGGCAGAGTGTGATGTGAAGGGAATGGCAGTGTGGTGTGATGGGAATGGCAAAGTGTGATCTGATGGGAATGGCAGAGTGTGATGTGATGGGAATGATGGAGTGTGATGCGATGTGAATGGAAGAGTGTGATGTGATGTGAATGGCAGAGTGTGATGTGATTGGAATGGCAGAGTGTGATGTGATGTGAATGGCAAAGTGTGATGTGATGTGAATGGCAGAGTGTGATGTGATGGGAATGGCAGTGAGTGTGATGGGAATGGAAGAGTGTGATGTGATGGGTATGGCAGAGTGTGATGTGATATGAATGGCAGAGTGTGATGTGATGGAAATGGCAGAGTGTGATCTGATGGGAATGGCAGAGTGTGATCTGATGGGAATGACGGAGTGTGATGTAATGTGAATGGAAGAGTGTGATGTGATGGGAAGGGCAGAGTGTGATGTGATGGGAATGGCAGAGTGTGATATGATGTGGATGGTAGTGTGATGTGATGGAAATGGCAGAGTGTGATGTGAATGGAATGACAGAGTGTGGTGTGATGGGAATGGCAGAGTGTGATCTGATGGGAATGGCAGAGTGTGAAGTGATGGGAATGATGGAGTATGATGCAATGTTAATGGAAGAGTGTGATGTGATGTGAATGGCAGTGTGTGATGTGATGGGAATGGCATAGTGTGATGTGATGTGAATGGCAAAGTGTGATGTGATGGGAATGGCAGAGTGTGATGTGATGTGAATGGCAGAGTGTGATGTGATGGGAATGACAGAGTGTGATGTGATGTGAATGGAAGAGTGTGATGTGATGTGAATGACAGTGTGTGATGTGATGGGAATGGCAGAGTGTGATGTGATGGGAATGGCAGAGTGTGATCTGATGGGAATGGCAGAGTGTGATCTGATGGGAATGATGGAGTGTGATGTAATGTGAATGGATGAGTGTGATGTGATGGGAAGGGCAGAGTGTGATGTGATGGGAATGGCAGAGTGTGATGTGATGGGAATGTCAGAGTGTGATATGATGTGGATGGTAGTGTGATGTGATGGAAATGGCAGAGTGTTATGTGAAGGGAATGGCAGAGTGTGGTGTGATGGGAATGGCAGAGTGTGATCTGATGGGAATGGCAGAGTGTGAAGTGATGGATGATGGAGTGTGATGCAATGTGAATGGAAGAGTGTGATGTGAATGGCAGTGTGTGATGTGATGGGAATGGCATAGTGTGATGTGATATGAATGGCAAAGTGTGATGTGATGGGAATGGCATAGTGTGATGTGATGTGAATGGCAGAGTGTGATGTGATGGGAATGACAGAGTGTGATGTGATGTGAATGGAAGAGTGTGATGTGATGTGAATGACAGAGTGTGATGTGAAGGGAATGGCAGAGTGTGGTGTGATGGGAATGGCAGAGTGTGATCTGATGGGAATGGCAGAGTGTGATGTCATGGGAATGGCAGTGTGTGTGATGGGAATGGAAGAGTGTGATATGATGGGTATGGCAGAGTGTGATTTGATGGGAATGGCAGAGTGTGATATGATGGGAAAGGCAGAGTGTGATTTGATGGGAATGTCAGAGTGTGATGTGATGGGAAAGGCAGAGTGTGATTTGATGGGAAAGGCAGAGTGTGATTTGATGGGAATGGCAGAGTGTGATTTGATGGGAATGGCAGTGTGTGTGACGGGAATGTCAGAGTGTGATGTGACGAGAATGACATGGTGTGATATGATGAGAATGATAGAGTGTAGTATGATTAGAACCAGTGTACTATGATGAGAATGATGATGTGTAGTCTCATGAGTTTGGTAGAGCAAGATAGGATGATTATGGCATAGCGCTCTACCATAACCATTATATCATGCACTACCTTATGGAGAGCATGGCATGATCAGTATGATAGAGCAAGGCATGATGAGTACAGCACGGCGCTTTACTATACTCAACATGCAAGTCTCTATCATACAGACTATACCCTAGTCTAACATACTCATCAGTATACACAATATCATACTCATAATACCACAATCTGTCATACCATACAATGCTCAATCATCCTCACCACAGAATGCACTGCCACACTCACCACAGCATCACACACTGCCATTCCCATCATATCACACTCTGTCATTCCCATCACATCACACTGCCATTCCCAGCACATCACACTCTGCCATTTGCATCTCATCGCACTATGCTAATCTCATCACATCAAACTCTGCCATTCCCATCACATCACAATCTGCCATTCCCATCACATCACACCTTGCCATTCGCATCACATCAGACTATGCCATCTCAATCACATCCCACTCTGAAATCCACATCACATGCTGCCATTCCCATTACATCACACACATCCATTCCCATCACATCACACTCTGCAATTCTCATCACAACACTGCCATTCCCATCACACCACACTCTGACATTCTCATCACATCGCACTCTGACATTCCCATCACATCATACTCTGCCATTCCCATTGCTTCACACCCTGCCATTCTCTTCACATCACACGATACCATATCCATCACATCACACTTTGCCATCCACATCACATCACACGCTACCATTCTCATCACATCACACTCGGCCACTAACACACATCATATTCTGCCATTTCCATCACATCACACTGCCATTCCCATCACATCACACTCTGCCATTCCCATCACACCACATTCTGACATCACCATCACATCACACTCTGCTATTTCCATCACATCTGACTCTGCCATTCCCATCACATCACACACTGTCATTCCCATCATTTCATACTCTGTCATTCCCATCCCATCATTCTCTGCCATTCCCATCACACCACATTCTGCCATCACCATCACATCACACTCTGTCATTCCCATCACAACACAAGCTGCCATTCCCATCAAACCACACACTGCCATTCCAATCGCATCACACTCTGGCATTCTCATCACATCACATTCTGCCATCACCATCACATCACATTCTGCTATTCCCATCACATCACACTATGCCATCCCATCACATCACACTCTGCCATCCCAATCACATCACACTCTGCCATTCCCATCACATCACACTGCCATTCCAATCACATCACACTATGCCATCCCATCACATCACACTCTGCCATCCCAATCACATCACACTCTGCCATTCCCATCACATCACACTGCCAATCCCATTACATCACACTCTGCCACACCCATCACATCACACTCTGCCATTCCCATCACATCACACTCTGCAATTCCCAACACATCACACTCTGCCATTCCCATCACATCACACTCTGTCATTCCCATCACATCACATACTGCCATTCCCATCCCATCACACTCTGTCATTCCAATCACATAACACTATGCCATTCCCATCCCATCACACACTGCCATTCCAATCACATCACACTATGTCATCCCCATCACACCACATACTGCCATTTCCATCACACAACACTCTATCCCCATCCCATCACACACTGCCATTCCCATCACATCACACTCTACCATTCCCATCACATCACTCTGCCATTCCCATCACATCACACTGCATTTCCCATCACATCACACTCTGCCACACCCATCACATCACACTCTGCCATTCACATCCCATCACACTCTGCCATTCGCATCCCATCACACTCTGCTATTCGCATCCCATCACACTCTGCCATTCACATCCCATCACACTCTGCCATTCCCATCACATCACACTCTGCCATTCCCATCACAACACACACTGCCATTCCCATCCCATCACACTCTGCCATTCGCATCCCATCACACTCTGCTATTCGCATCCCATCACACTCTGCCATTCACATCCCATCACACTCTGCCATTCCCATCACATCACACTCTGCCATTCCCATCACAACACACACTGCCATTCCCATCACATCACACTCTGCCATTCCCATCACATCACACTCTGCCATTCCCATTACTAAAATTCACTCTGCCACCCTCAGCACATCTTGCTCTGCCACTCTCATCAAACCTCACTCAGCTATCCTCAGCACACCTTGCTCAACCATCCTTAGCACACCTCGTTCTACTATCCTCACAACACCTCACCCTGCCATTCACATCACATCTCGCTCCACCATCCTGAAGAAGGACTGGCACACTGCACAGTGTATTTAAGAATGCATTGAGTGGTGAAGGACTTGCACACTGTACAGTGTATTTAAGAATGTATAGACAGGTAAAGAAGGACTGGTACTTAAGAACATATAGAGTGGTGAAGAAAGACTGGCACATTTTACAGTGTATTTAAGACCCTACAGAGTGGTGAAGGACTGGCACACTGTACAGTGTATTTAGGTTGATACAGAGTGGTGAAGAAGGATTGGCGCACTGTACAGTGCATTTAAGAATTATAGAGTGCTGAAGAAGGACTGGCACACTGTACAATGTATAATGTGTCCAAGGGACCCGAATGCCCCACTAAAGGTTATCGGTTGCTTACAAAATGGAGTAAACAAATGTTAAGTGTTATATTGAAAGGCAAGTTATATGGACCTGATTTGGGTAGAAACATAATGGTGCCATATAGATGTGTGTATGAAGTTTAAATACTTTAAGGCTTTTGGTATGCGAGTAATTGATTTAATAAGCAAGAGGGCCTAGATGGCCCTAAATCAATCACCTGAGTACTGGCCCATTATCAAACTTCTTCAAAATCTTATGGTCATATACAATCTTGTGCAAGTTTGGTTAAGATTGTTCAAGAAATGTGGACTTAAATGTAAAACTTCAATGTAAAGTAAGAAAGTGCCAAAGGTAGGTGAAGGTAATTCATATCGACCTATTTTTCATTCGAACATATCGCTGTCATGTAGTTATCAACATTTGAAAAGTTTGAAACCTTGTAAGGCATCTGTTGTTGGAGAAAAAACTTTGATGTAACAAGAAATCCGTGGATTCACATGTCTCGCCTAACTGGGACTGGACTTAAAAATAAAAAGGTCAATGACGCTTAAATGAGTGTTTGTAAACATTTTAGTAACTAAAAACAATCGAGTTTGCCGTTTGCTGAGATGACATTTAAGTGCATTTGTTTAAAAACAAAATGCCATTCTATTAAAAACAAGAGGCCCAAGAGGGCCTGTTGATGCTCTACTGGATAAAATGGCTCTTATATCAAGGGTTGTCGATATAAAATTCCCATCAGTATTTTTTAAAACACTGCAAAAACAACAGGGATAGGATGGCCTTAGATCGCTCACCTGGTAATCATGGGCATTAAGTCTGCTGTGTCTAGTATGGCATGGGCATTTTTTAATTTGTCCCACTTTCTTCTATGAATGAAATTTCATAACAAGAGGCCCAAGAGGGCCTGTGGACGCTCTACTGGCTTAAGATAAAGTTTATGTATAAGGGACCATAAGTCTTTCAAAAATCATTCAACCAGAACATGGCGATGACAGGTGCAACTAGGCTTAGTACTGATCATTCTCGCCAAGATTCGCTGAAATCTGGCAAAGAGTTCAGAAGAGACCAATCTGGACAAAGTTTGTGTATTAAAACATTTAAAGGGTCACAACTCTGCCAAAAATCATTCAACCAAAATATGGCGATGATATGCACAACTGAGGCTTGATACTGATCATCCTTGTCAAGTTTCGTCTATATCCAGCCGTTCAGGAGAATTAGCCTGGAAAAAAATTGTGGTATCAAAATCCTTTAAAGGGCCATCACTCTGCCAAATATCTGTAAACCGGAATGTGACAATGACATGCACAACTAGGCTTGGTGCTGATCATCCCTGCAAAGTTTCATTGAAATCTGGCGAGGGGTTCAGGAGAAGTAGATCAGACAAAGTTTGTGTATTAAAACCTTTAAAGGGCCATAATTCTGCAAAAAAAATCATTTAGTCGGAATACGCCAATAATTTGCACAACTAGACATGGAATTGATCATCCCTAAAAAGCTTCGTTTGAATCCGGCCAGAGGTTCAGGAGAACTAGTGAGAACAAAGTTTGTGTATTAAAACCTTTAAAGGGCCGTAACTCCGCCAAAAATCATTCAACCAGAACACGGCGATGATGTGCACAACTAGATGTAGAATCGATCATCTCTAAAATGTTTCTTTAATCCGGCCAGGGGTTCAGGAGAACTAGTCAGAACAAAGTTTGTGTATTAAAACCTTTAAAGGGCTATAACTCTGCCAAAATCATTCAACTGGAACACGGTGACTATGTACAACTAGGCTTGGTACTGAACATCCCTGCAAAGTTTCAATGAAATCCGGCCAAATGAAGACCCTTTCATCTTAATGAGGCAAAGATATAGCATATTTCAGAAAATCAAGGACCATGCCTCCGATGTAAATGGTCCAATCTGGATGGTTTTCGAACTCGTTCAAGCTTTCATTGATATTAACAATCTGGTAAAGTTTCTAAAAGATCGGATGAAAGATGAAGGCAATATCGTCTTGAGGCAAAATATAGGATTTTTAACTAAATCAAGGGCCATAACTCCACTGTTACTGTTCCGATCTGGCTGGTTTTCGAACTTGACTCAGCTTTCATTGATATGAACAATCTCGTAAAGTTTCATAAAGATTGCATGAAAAATGAAGGCCCTATCATCTTGAGGCAAAATATAGCATTTTTAACTAAATCAAGGGCCATAACTCATATGTTACTGGTCCGATCTGGCTGGTTTTCGAAATTGTCTGAGCTGTCATTGATATAAACAATCAGGTAAAGTTTTGTAAAGATCAGATGAAAGATGAAGGCCCTATCGAATTAACGAGGCAAATTATAGCATTTTTAACGTAATCAAGGGCCATAACTCCGCTGTTACTGGTCCGATCTTTCTGGTCTTCGAAACTGTTTGAGCTTTCATTTATATAAACAATCTGGTAAGGTTTTGTAAAGATCAGATGAAAGATGAAGGCCCTATTGTCTTAACGAGGCAAAATATAGCATTTTTAACTAAATCAAGGGCCATAACTCCCCTGTTAATGGTCCGATCTAGCTGGTCGTCGAAGTTGTCTGAGCTTTCATTTATTTAAACAATCTGGTAAGGTTTGGTAAAGATTGGATGAAAGATGAAGGCACTATTGTTTAATGAGGCAAAATATAGCTTTTTTAACTAAATCAAGGGCAATAACTCCGCTGTTAATGGCCGATCTTGTTGGTTATCAAACTTGTCCGAGCTTTCATCGATATTAACAATCTGTGCAAGTTTGGTAAAGATCAAATAATAAATGATGGTGCTAGAGTGTTCACAAGGCTTAATATGGCATTTTTCAGCAAAACAAGGGCCATAACTCTACTGAAATTTATCCGATCTGGCTGGTTTTCGAACTTGTCCGAGCTTTCATTGATATAAAGACACTGGCAAAGTTTCGTAAAGATTCAATTAATAATGAAGGCCCTAGAGTGTTCACAAGGCAAAAGTTAACAGACGGACGACGGACAACTCACCATCCCATAAGCTTCGGCCAGTAGAGCTAAAAATGGGTGGGGGGGAGATGGGGGTTTATATTAACATTCTAAACAAATATGGTAAAGATCAGATAAAAAATGAAGTAACTACAGATTTAACAAAGGAAAATACAATATAGCATTTTTCAACAAATCAAGGGCCATAACCTGTCGTTTAACTAACTAGATCTAGCTGGCTTTCGAACTTGTCCAAAATTTCATTGATATACCATGCTTTGCACAACTAGACATCATACTAAGGCTTCCTGCCAAATTTTGTAGAAATCCAACAAGCCGTTTAGGAGGAGTAGCGCCGACAAGAAATTTAAAGTAAAAATGTCGAAGTGCCATAACTCCATCATAAATCAGCAAACTGGAACAAAAGCGCGATATGCTAGACATCTTACCGATGCTTCCTGCCGAGTTTCGTCGAAATAAAAAGGCGTTTAGGAGGAGTTGCACCGACAAGAAATTAAAAAAAAAATGTCAACTCCATCAAAAATCAACGAACCGGAAAGAAAATGCAATAGGCACAGCAATGCTTCCTGCTAACATGGCGTTAACAAAAAAATAATTTAAAAAAAAAAATAAAAATAAAAAAAAATAAAATATATATCTATTAAAAATAAAAATAAAATAATAATCAACTAATAATAAAAAAATAAACAAGAGGCCCAAGAGGGCCTGTGGACGCTCTACTGGCTCAAGATAAATTTTATGTATTTAGGGGCCATAAGTCTTTCAAAAACCATTCAACCAGAACATGGCAATGACAGGTGCAACTAGGCTTAGTACTGATCATCCTCAACAAGATTCGCTGAAATCTGGCAAAGAGTTCAGAAGAGACTAATCTGGACAAAGTTTGTGTATTAAAACATTTAAAGGGTCGCAACTCTGCCAAAAATCATTCAACCAAAATATGGCGATGATATGCACAACTAGGCTTGATACTGATCATCCTTGTCAAGTTTCGTCTGTATCCAGCCAGGGGTTCAGGAGAACTAGCCCAGAAAAAAATTGTGGTATCAAAATCCTTTATAGGGCCATAACTCTGCCAAATATCTGTAAACCGAAACGTGACTATGACATGCACAACTAGGCTTGGTGCTGATCATCCCTGCAAAGTTTCATTGAAATCTGGCGAGGGGTTCAGGAGAAGTAGATCAGAACAAAGTTTGTGTATTAAAAACATTTAAAGGGCCATAACTCCGCCAAAAATCATTCAACCGGAACACGGCGAGGATTTGCATAACAAGACATAGAATTTATCATCCCTTAAAAGTTTCGTTTAATCCGGCCAGGGGTTCAAGAGAACTAGTCAGAACAAAGTTTGTGTATTAAAACCTTTAAAGGGCTATAACTCCACCAAAATCATTCAACTGGAACACGAAGACTATGTACAACTAGGCTTGGTACTGATCATCCCTGCAAAGTTTCAATGAAATCTGGTCAAATGAAGGCCCTTTTGTCTTAATGAGGCCAAGATATAGCATATTTCAGAAAATCAAGGGCCATGACTCCGATGTAAATGGTCCAATCTGGATGTTTTACGAATTTGTCCAAGCTTTCATTGATATTAACAATCTGGTAAAGTTTCTTAAAGATTGGATGAAAGATGAAGGCCTTATCGTCTTAACGAGGCAAAATATAGGATTTTTAACTAAATCAAGGGCCATAACTCCACTGTTACTGGTCCGATCTGGCTGTTTTTCAAAACTGTCTGAGCTGTCATTGATATAAACAATCAGATAAAGTTTTGTAAAGATCAGATGAAAGATGAAGGCCCTATCGAATTAACGAGGCAAACTATAGCATTTTTAACTAAATCAAGGGCCATAACTCCGCTGTTATTGGTCCGATCTGGTTGATCTTCGAAATGTCCGAGCTTTCATTTATATAAACAATCTGGTAAAGTTTGGTAAAGATATAATGAAAGATAAAGGCCCCTATCGTCTTAACGAGGCAAAATATAGCATTTTTAACTAAATCAAGGGCCATAACTCCGCTGTTAATAGTCCGATCCAGCTAGTTTTCAAACCTGTCCTAGCTCTCATTTATATAAACAATCTGGTAAAATTTGGTAAAGATTGGATGAAAGATGAAGGCCCTATCATCTTAATTAGGCAAAATATAGCAATTTTAACTAAGTCAAGGGCAATAACTCCGCTGTTAATGGTCCGATCTGGTTTTTGAACATGTCCAAGCTTTCATTGATATTAACAATCTGTGCAAGTTTGGTAAAGATCAAATAATAAATGAAGGTGCTAGTGTTCACAAGGCTTAATATGGCATTTTTCAGCAAAACAAGGACCATAACTCCGGTGAAATTATTTCGATCTTGCCAGTTTTCGAACTTGTCCAAGCTTTCATTGATATAAAGACACTGGCAAAGTTAAGTAAAGGTCCGATTAATATTGAAGGCCCTAGAGTGTTCACAAGGCAGAAAATAGCAATTTTCAGAAAAAACAAGGGCCATAACTCCGGTGTTACTGATCAGATTTTACTGGTTTTCGAACTTGTTTAGCTTTCATTGATATTAACAATCTGTGCAAGTTTGGTAAAGATCAAATAATAAATGAATTTGCTAGAGTGTTCACAAGGCAGAAAATGGCATTTTTCAGAAAAAACAAGGGCCATAACTCTGGTGTTACTAAACCAATTTAGCTGATTTTCGAACTTGTCGAAGCTATCAATGGTATTAACAATCTGTGCAAGTTTGGTAACAATCAATTAATAAATGAACGTGTTAGAGCGTTCAAAAAGCAGAAAATGGCAATTTTCAGAAAAAACAAGGGCCATAACTCCGGTGTTACTGATCCGATTTGGCTGGTTTTCGAACTTGTCCGAGCTTTCATTGATATTAACAATCTGTGCAAGTTGGGTAAAGATCAAATAATAAATGAAGTGTTCACAAGGCTTAATATGGCATTTTTCAGCAAAACAAGGGCCATAACTCCGGTGAAATTTATCCAATCCATCTGGTTTTCGAACTTGTCCGAGCTTTCATTGATATAAAGACACTGGCAAAGTTTCTTAAAGATTCAATTAATAATGAAGGCCCTAGAGTGTTCACAAGGCAAAAGTTAACAGACGGACGACGGACGGACAGACGACAGACGACGGACGACGGACAACTCGCCATCCCATAAGCTCTGCTGGCCTTCGGCCAGTAGAGCTAAAAATGGTAGTTTGGTTAAGATCAGATGAAAAATGAAAGCCCTATCTTATTAACGAGGCAAAATATAGCATTTTTAACTAAATCAAGGGCCATAACTCTGCTGTTATTGGTCCGATCTGGCTGGTTTTCGAACTTGTGCGAGCTTTCATTGATATTAACAATCTGGTAAAGTTTGGTAAAGATCAGATGAAAAATGAAGGCCTTAGGCCTTTGGCCAGTAGAGCTAACAAGAGGCCCAAGAGGGCCTGTGGACGCCCTACTGGCTAACATGGCTCTTATAACATCAATGAAGCGAGTGACTGCCATTTACAGGTTTTTTAAAGTTTCGGGCAAAAAAATAGCTTTTTCACTAAATCAAGGGCCATAACTAAAGAATCTGGTAAAGTTTGGTAGAGATCAGATGAAAAATGAAGGCCCTACCGTATTAACGAGGCAAAATAAGCATAACTAAATCAAGAGCCATAACTCCTCTGTTACTGGTCCGACTGGTCCATAATAGAGCTAAAAAAAAAAAAAAACATTTTTTTTTTATAAAATCAAATAATCAAAAAATTCAAAAAAACATTAAAAAAACATCAAAAAAAAAAAAAATTCAAAAAAATAAAATAAAAATAAAATTATATAAAAAAAGAAAGTCATAAAGTCTGGTAAAGTTTGATAAAGATCAGATGCAAAATGAAGGCCCTATCGTATGACGAGGCGATTTTTAACAAAATCAAGGGCCATAAACTCCGCTGTTACTGGTCCGATCTCGCTGGTTTTCAATTTTGACCGAGCTTTCATTGATATTAACAATCTGATAAAATTCGGTGAAGATCGGATGAAAAATGAAGGACCTATCGTCTTAACGAGGCAAAATATAGCATTTTGAACTAAATCAAGGGCCATAACTGCGCTGTTACTAGTCCGATATGAATGGTTTTGAACTTGTCCGAGCTTTCATTGATATTAACAATCTGATAAAATTGGGTAAAGATCGGATGAACATTGAAGCCCCTATCGTCTTAACGAGGCAAAATATAGCATTTACAATCAAGGGCCATAACTCCGCTTTTATTGTTCCAATCTGGCTGGTTTTCGAACTTTCATTGATAGTAACAATCTGGTACGGTTTGGTAAAGATCTGATGAAACCTGAAGGCCCTATAGACTAAACGAGGCAAAATATAGCATTTTTAACTAAATCAAGGACCATAACTCCGCTGTTACTGGTCCGATCTGACTGGTTTTTGAAGTTGTCAGAGCTTTCATTGATATTAACAATTTGTTAAAAGTTTGATATAGATCAGATGAAAAATGAAGGCCCTATTGTCTTACGAGGTAAAAATTAAGACGACGGACGACAACGACGACAGATGGACAACGGACGAAGACTGATTCAAATAGCTCACCTGTGAGCCTTCGGCTCAGGTAAGGTAAAATGTATAGAGTGGTAAAGAAGGACTGGCACACTATACTGGTGTATTTAGGAGAGTATAGAGTGTCAAAGAAGGACTGGCACACTCTACAGTGTGTTTAAGAACATATAGAGCAGTGAAGAAGGACTGGGATACTATTTAAAAAGAAACGTGGAAATTCCACAAAAACCAGGTTTTCAGAGCAGAAAACATTTTTCTATTTTTAGTAGCAGTGACCTTGAACTTGACCACAGTGACCCCAAATACAATCCTAAGCTTCCTTTACATATAAGGTACCTACATAGCAAGTTTTATTCCAATAACTAAAGTTATTAGGCACAAAATGTTTTTCTATATTTTAGTAACAATGACCTTGATGTTGACCCCAGCAACCCCAAATGCAATCCCAAACTTCATTTTGGTTTAAGCTACCTACACAGCAAGTTTCATTCTAATATCTCCCTGCTTAGCGGTCTACCTAAGACAATTTTGAACAAACTTCAAACAGTTCAAAATACAGCAGCTCGTATCATTACTAGGAAATCTCGTTTCGACCACATCACACCAGTGTTAAAGGAGCTTCACTGGCTCCCAGTGCAATACCGGATTGACTTTAAAATATTGAGTCACATCTATAAAGCCTTAAATGACCAATCTCCAAGCTACATCACAAACATGTTAAAGGTGTATAGACCACAGCGTGACTTAAGATCCCAAAGTGACACTCTGACTCTTGTAGTACCAAGATCTCGTACAGTTACATACGGTGACCGTAGCTTTGCAACTGCTGCTCCAAAGTTGTGGAACGCGCTTCCAATGGGAATCCGGAATTCCAACACACTTGACTCTTTTAAGAGATCACTGAAAACTCATTTCTTTTTAATGATATATAGTGGCTGATGTGTATTTTAAGCTGGACTATTTCATAAATGATTACCATTGTTTTATCATCTTATTATGACAGTACTATTTTTTTAAACACGGATTTTAATTTTAGTCAGTATAATAATAATGTCTTAACTTTATCTTAGCAATATAATCTATATGTTGTTTTATATTTTACCACTTAATATCTTCATATCTTAGAGTTAGTACATGTACTGTTCTTTTTTTTTAGTTTTGACTGTATGTGAATGTATTATTGTTTTACTTGTAAAGCACTTTTGAACCTATGTTAAATATGAAAAGAGTGCTATATAAATATGGTATAATAATAATAATAATAATCTCATTTCTTACTTTGGTTATTGAGAGGGAACTATTTTTAGTAATAGTGACCGTGACCCCAGTGACCCCAACTGCATTCCCAAGCTTCCTTTCCATATAAAATACCTACCCTGCAGTTGGCAATCCTGGAGGATGTGGGCCGATGCTTATTAAAGGTATAGATGGTGATCGTGGACATCATTGTGGGATGGCTATTAAATGTACCATAGAGGAATCATGCAGGATTTGGGTGACGGTTATTAAAGGTATAGATGAAGATCTTGGACATCATTGCGGGATGGCTATTAAATGTACGGTAGATGCTTGGAGGATGTGGGCCGATGGTTATTAAAGGTATAGATGGTGATTTGGAACATTATTGGGAGATGGCTATTAAACGTACCATTTGCAATCTTGGAGAATGTTTGGTCGTTGTTATTAGATGATAATTAATTTATAGTTTGCAGGGAAATGTTTATTAAAGGTACTGTTGCCAATCTTGGGCAACGTGTGCTTGGTAATCTTGGAGAACATGTGGTTATGGTTATTAAATGTGGTATTGGCAATCTCGGATGATGTTGGGTAATGGTTATTAAATGTACAAGTTTTTCAAAACTCTCAATAATACAGATGGTTTGGCTGTGTCACTTTCCCTTTAAACGTACCGTTAGCAATTTTGAATGACGTTATTAAACGTACAGTTGTCAATCTCGGACGATGTTGGGTAATGGTTACTAAAGGTATTGTTAGCAATTTTGGACAATGTTGGGTATCGATTATTAGAGGTATTGTGGTAACAAATGTACTGTTGGCAATCTTGGATGACATGGAGGGATGGTTATTAAAGGTTCCCTTGGGGGCCATGGACAAATTATTATTATTATTATTAAATGTGCTGTTGGCAATTTTCAGTGATTGTCATTTCAGTGTGATGACTTTTAAAGGTACTTTTGGTGATCTTGAATGACATTTGGTTATCTTGAATGACATTTGGTGATCTTGAATAATGACATTTGGTGATCTTGAATGACATTTGGTGATCTTGAATGACATTTGGTGATCATTACTGAGAGTGCAGTTGGCGATCTTGGATAAAATGGGGTGATGACCATTAAATTTACAGTTCGCAATATTGGTTGATGTGGGGTGATGGTCAGTAAATTCACAGTTGGCAATTGTATATGTGTATTAAATTGTTAATTAAAGGTACTCTTGGCCATCTTGAGAGGATGTGAGGTGGTGGTTATTAAAATTACAGTTGGCATTCTTGAGAAAACGTAGGGTGGTGGTTATTAAAGGTTCAGTTTGCGATCTTGGATGATGTATGATGATGATTATTAAAGGTAATGTGTCTATTTTGGAGGACCTGGGATGGTGGTAATTAAAGGTAATGTTGTCTATTTTGGAGGACCTGGGATGGTGGTAATTAAAGGTAATGTGTCTATTTTGGAGGACCTGGGATGGTGGTAATTAAAGGTAATGTGTCTATTTTGGAGGACCTGGGATGGTGGTAATTAAAGGTAATGTTGTCTATTTTGGAGGACCTGGGATGGTGGTAATTAAAGGTAATGTTGTCTATTTTGGAGGACCTGGGATGTTGGTAATTAAAGGTAATGCGCATGTTGTCTATTTTGGAGGACTTGGAATGGTGGTAATTAAAGGTAATGTTGTCCATTTTGGAGGACCTGGGATGTTGGTAATTAAAGGTAATGTTGTCCATTTTTTAGGACTGGGATGGTGGTAATTAAAGGTAATGTTGGCGATCTTGGACGATGTTTGATGATTGCTAAAGGTACTGTTGGCAATTTTAGATGATGTGGAGAGATGGTCATTAAAGGTACAGCCGGCAATCTTAGAGGATGTGGGGTGATGGATATTAAATGTAACGTTGGCCATACTGAATGACATAGGGCGATAGTGACACAGGTACTGTTGGCGATCTCGGAAAATGTGAAATGAGGGTTATTAATGTACTGTTGGCATTATTGATTGACACTGAATGATTGAATGTTGTTTAACGGCTCATCAACACAGTATAGGTTATTTAGAGCCACCCAAGAGAGAGGGGAAGGATACATAGGAATCTGGGAACCATATGCCCTACTCTTATTATTGAATAGATTCCTATGGTTCTTTAACGTGCTCGGAGGATAGACCGATACATGGGACCACCCGGTTTACGTCCCCATCCGACAGACGAGGCTAAGGGAAAGTGCCTTGCCCATGAACACACCGACGCAACTCAGTGGCACTCCGGTTACAAATCCGCCGCGCTACCGACCGTGTCACGCCAGCCCTCATTGAATGACACAGTGCAATGGTTATTTAAGTAGCTATCCCGCCAACAACAGCCAAATTTTACAACATGTACACTGTTCCTAAACCTACTGACAATGAGGTATATAGTATATGACTTACATATTTTGAGAATCCAAACTCTATAGACACAATATAAACAGCTTTAACCAGAGGGTGCAAACTGCTATGAAACCGCAAAACTGGAGCGTCAAATTAAGAGTTACCAACTCAAAATTTAATTTTGGAAATATTCAATCATGTTTTTTTGAATAAGCCGTGAATTCACTTATGCTTTTAATCGGCACATATACATTATTATATGACCTGAACACCTTGACAGAGTTTTGACGAACGGTTTTGTAGTGTAATTTTGCCGTTATTTGGCGGGTTAGTTTCTTTAAAGGTACAGCTGCCGACCTCGGAAAATGTGAAGTGAGGGTTATTAAATTTACAGTTGGCTATATTGAAATGAATGACATATAGGGTGATGGTTATTAAAGGTACTGTTGGAAATCTTGTACCAGTGATTTTTTCACCCGTTTAATTGGGACTATCAATTTTAACTATCAAACAAATGCATGACAAATAGTGATTTTGAAAAGAAGCTTCTGGTAACAAATTTATTTGATTTTTTATTTCAAAATTCGAACTGATTTCAATTTGGAAATTTTTACACCCGATTTGGTGCCTTTATCGGTTCCACATAAAGGTGAAACAAGAGGCCCAAGAGGGCCTGTAGATGCTCTACTGTGTAAAGATGTCATATTTAGCCTTTTTCTATATAAACTTTGGGTCACCACGGTGGCCATTTTGATTATTGCAAGAAAACAAAAAACACAAACTTAATAGACCCCAACCATTGTGATAATGTTTCAACAAAATCCTTCAAAAGGTTTCAGAGAAGATTTCATATTTAACCTTTTCCTATATAACTCTATGTAAACCTTAGGTCAACATGGCAACCACTTTGATTATTCGATGATAATGAAAAACAAAAATTTGATGGAGGCCAACCCAAGGAACATGTATATGATATTTCACTGGAATGGATTAAGTGGTTTCGGAGGAGATGTCGTTTGAAATTTCCTTAAATTTGACTTTGTTTTAGACATGCTGGCCATTTTGGATGACTGACGGCCGCGAAAAACACAAATCTGAGGAGGACTATCCCAAAGATCATTGTGAATAAGTTTTATCAAAATCCTTCAACTGGTTTCAGAGAAAATGTCATTTTCAACCTTTTCCTATATAACTCTATGTAAACTTTGGGTCGCCGTGGTGGCCATTTTGATTATTCGATGATAACGAAAAACAAAACTTTGATGGAGGCCAACCCAAGGAACACGTATATGATATTTCACTGGAATGGATTAAGTGGTTTCGGAGGAGATGTCGTTTGAAATTTCCTTAAATTTGACTTTGTTTTAGCCATGGTGGCCATCTTGGACAACTGGCGGCTGCGAAAAACAAAAATCTGAGGCGCACTATCCCAAAGATCATTGTGATAAAGTTTCAACAAAATCCTTCAAGAGGTTTCAGAGAAGATGTCAATTTTAGCCTTTCCCTATATAACTCTATGTAAACTTTGGGTCGTCGTGGCGGCCATCTTGATTATTCGACGATAACAAAAAAACACAAATTTGATAGTGGCCAACCCAAGGAACATGTATATGATATTTCACTGGAATGGATTAAGTGGTTTCGGAGGAGAAGTTTGAAATCTCTTTAAATTTGACCTAATTTTAGCCATGGTGGCCATTTTGGATGACTGACGGCTGCGAAAAACATAAATCTGAGGAGGACTAACCCAAAGATCATTGTGATTAAGTTTCATCAAAATCCTTCAACCTGTTTCAGAGAAATGCTACATGTTTTCATTATATAACTCTATGTAAACAAAGATGGCCGCCGATGGCCATGTTTGACGTCAAATCAAAATAATTTTTGACAAGGATCAACATCATGTCATTATGACTGATCATTTTAGAAAAAGTCCCATATCAATATCACTTATAGTTTTCAAGAAGTAGTCGCTACAAACTTGTATTTTGAAAATCTATTTTTAGCCATGGTAGCCATCTTGAATTTCCGGCCAACCTGAAATTTTGCTAGGATCAATTAGACATCAAGAGCAACATTCCTGTGAAGTTTCATGAAAATGTGTCGAGTAGTTACAGAGGAGTAGTCGCTACAAGTTTTTACTTGATAACTCTATGTAAACAAAGATGGCCACTGACAGCCATGTTTAACATCAAATCAAAACGATTTTCGATAAGGACCAACATCATGTCATGCTGATCATTTTAGATAAAGTCCCATATCAATATCGCTTATAGTTTTCAAGAAGTAGTAGCTACAAACTTGTTTCTTGAAAATCTATTTTTAGCCGTTGAGGCCATCTTGAATTTTCGGCCGACCTGAAGTTTTGCTAGGATCATTTAGACATCAAGAGCAACATTCCTGTAAAGTTTCATGAAAAACCGTCAAGCAGTTTCAGAGGAGTAGTTGCTACAAGTTTTCATTATATAACTCTATGTTAACAAAGATGGCCGCTGGCGGCCATGTTTAAAGTCGCATCCAAATAATTTTCGACAAGGATCAACATCATTCCATACTGATCATTTTAGGAAAAGTCCCATATCAATATCACTTATAGTTTTCAAGAAGTACCGTATTTACTCGATGAGTCCGGACACTCATTAATTCCGGACACCTAATTAATTGAAGGAAATAATAAAACTAGTGTTCGGACATATTAAAAATCAACCTTATTTCAATAGTTTTGATGGTTTTATAAATTCGGACATCGGGAAAAGATGAACTATTCGCCGAAAATGACAGGTTAAAATTACGATCAACGACTTCTAATTGCAGATTGCATCCCGATAATTACCAACAGAAGCAGCAGAATATACTTCAATGAATTTAATTGTAACTTAATTGTTTGACGCAATTAAATAAAACGTTTTTGATCGTGATTTTTTACTGTTATTAACGAGCCATTTTGAAACAATTACATTATTACTGACCCATGTTTATAAACATCCATATAAATTCTGTGTAATCGGTCAGGCGCGTGTTGAAACAATTGTTTACACCAGGTAAAACCATTCCAATGTAGGTGTTACGGGTTGTTTTGGTAGCTAGTGGGCCATTCCATTATCTGGCATTACCATGCAGCAAAAGAAATACGGACTCGCTCACACAGGTAAAGTGCTATGCGATGTACAGAGATCAAATATTTTTTATTTCATACTATAAGCATGGCATGCCTTATTTTTTAGCTTCGATTGTGCAATTAAATGGACAAAGAACACGACTATTTTATAATTTTAATTGTTTTTTTTCTTCTTTATTTATTTTCTGCAATACTTTGTATGTTTTTATTTTGTAATAAAATAATCAACATGTTTAAAAATTGCATTGTCTCATTATTCAATAAAGTTTATTGCTACATTTCAAACAAAATATAATAATTTAATATAATAAACTACATGTCATAATTGTTCATTAGTTCATTGTTTACACATTTTTTATTAGTTCACTGTTGTGGATTGAATCGCATATAGCCCAGTATACTATTACACAGTCCGCACTAGCCAGCATTAACTACACGTGTGACTAGAACCTGACAGTTCCACTACCCGCGTGTAAAGTGTGTCTCGGTGTACTGATTTCACAGGTTTTAGGGTTTGCCCAAGTTGAGTACCGTAATTTTAGACAGTTTATAGAATAGCCGATTAATTACCAATAAGTGATAATTAATGGACGGATTTTCGTAATTACCGTAAACTATCAAGGTGAGATTGCCCCCAACATCACAAGTAAAAATACTTACCGTAGAATGTTAATTTACGGTTCCTCTCAAAATATTCGGACATTGGCAAATATGCGTTAATTTTGGAAAGTTATATTTCCGGACAACGAACAATTTTATTATTTTATCCCGTCAGAACTGATAGAGTAAATACGGTAGTCGCTACAAACTTTTTTTTAAAAATCTATTTTTGGCGGCTATCTTGGATTTCACATCAACATAAACTTTTGCTAGGATCAACTAGACTTCATGGGCAACATTTCTATAAGGTTTCATTAAAATCCATTCAGTAGTTTCAGAGGAGTAGTCGCTACAAAAAAAAGTTTACAGACGGACAGACAGACAGACGGACGGACATCGCACCACGGCATAAGCTCTGCTGCTAAAAATGGGTGGGGGGGTGTTTATACTAACATTCTAAACAAATATGGTAAAGATCAGATAAAAAATTAAGTAACTACAGATTATACAATATAGCATTTTTCAACAAATCAAGGGCCATAACCTGTAGTTACTAACTAGATCTAGCTGGTTGTCGAACTTGTCCAAAATTTCATTGATATACGATGCTTGAATGCACAACTAGACATCATACTGAGGCTTCCTGCCAAATTTTGTAGAAATCCAACAAGCCGTTTAGGAGGAGTAGCTAGGTAAAGTAAAAATTTCAAAGTGCCATTACTCCGTCATAAATCAGCCAACTGGAACAAAAGCGCGATATGCACAACTAGACTTCTTACCGATGCTTCCTGCCAAGTTTTGTTGAAATCCAACAAGGCGTTTTGAGGTGGAGTAGCGCCAACAAGAAGTTAAACAAGAGGGACAAGATGGCCCTACAGCGATCACCGGAGTACTTGCACATTATCGAACTTCTTCGAAATCTTATGGTCATATACAATCTGTGCAAGTTTGGTTAAGATTGTTCAAGAAATGTGGGCTCTGTTGTGTATAACAACATTGATATCGACAGATTAAGACACAACATTGATATAGACAGTTTAAGACACTGACAAAGTTTGGTAAAGATCAAATACAAAATGAAGGTGCTAGAGAGTAACACCTTGGGCAGAGCAAAATGTGACCCCAGGGCTACATGTAATATATGAGAGCTGTGTGCATGGTGGTTTCAGAGAAGAGGTTTTTTTAAGTTTTTCCCTATACAAGTCTATGTAAAACTTGACCCCTGGGACGGGGCCAAATGTGAACCCAGGGTCACCATTTGAACAAACTTGGTAGAGGACCATAATTTTATAGTAAATGCAAAATATTAAACCTCTGGCTCTTGCAGTTTCAGAGAAGATTTTTTAAGTTTTTCCCTATACATGTCTATGTAAAACATGTGACCCTTGGGGTGAGGCCAAATGTGACCTGAGGTCACCATTTGAACATACTTGGTAAAGGACCATAAGCTTATAGTAAATGCAAAATATCAAACCTCTGGCTCTTGTAGTTTCCGAGAAGATTTTTTTTTTTCCTATATAAGTCCATGTAAAACTGTGACACCCGGGGCGGGGACAAATTTGACCCCAGGGTCACCATTTGAACAAACTAAGTAGAGGACCATAACCTGATGCTACATGTAATACATGAGAGCTCTGAGCCATGTGGTTCCAGAGAAGAAGATTTTTTTCAGTTTTTCCCTATACAAGCCTATGTAAAATTGTGACCACCGGGGCGGGGCCAAATGTGACCCCTGGGTCACCATTTGAACAAACTTGATAGAGGATCATAAGCTTATAGCAAATGCAAAATATTAAACCTCTGGCTCCTGCAGTTTCAGAGAAGAAGATTTTTTAAGTTTTTCCCTATACATGTCTATCTAAAACATGTGACCCTTGGGGCGGGGCCAAATATGACCCGAGGGTCACCATTTGAACAATCTCTGTAAAGGACCATAAGCTTATAGTAAATGCAAAATATCAAACCTCTGGCTCTTGTAGTTTCCGAGAAGATTTTTTTTCCTATACAAGTCTATGTAAAACTGTGACCCCCGGGGCAGGGACAAATTTGACCCCAGGGTCACCATTTGAACAAACTTAGTAGAGGACCATAAGCTGATGCTACATGTAATACATGAGAGCTCTGTGCCTTGTGGTTTCAGAGAAGAAGATTTTTTAAAGTTTTTTCCTATATGTCTATATGAAAAACATGCAAAATCTCAATATACAAACTTTGGATCCCCAGAGCACGGCCATTCTTGACCCCATTTGAACAAACTTGATAGTCTAGGCGTTGGCGATCATTTTAAAAGAATAACTGTTGAAATCTGTCTAGCGGTTCTGGAGAAGAAGATTTTTTAAGGTTTCGACCATATATAGTAATGGCGGCCATCTTTGATGTCGCGCTGAACTAATTTTAACAAATCTAAAAAGCATTCATCTAAGGATCATCCATGTGAAGTTTGGGCAAAATTAGCCAAGCGGTTTCTGAGGAGAAGTTGTTTGAAGAAAAGTTAACGGGGCCACAACTCCATCAAAAATCAGCGAACCGGGAAAAAAATGCAATTGGCACAGCGATGCTTCCTGCTAACACGGTGTTAACACACAAAAAAAATAATTCAATAATAATGAAATAAGAAAAAAAATAAAAAGAAAAAAAAAATATATATATATATATATAATAATATATATATATAATAATAATATATATATATATATACTCGTCAGAGGCCAGTTTCCGTCCAAGCCCAGTTTCCGTCATTTTCATTTAAAAAACGTTTTTACACTGCAAATTACTTACGCGATGTCACTTATTGTATGATGTTTATAACTGAAGATTGGAAACAGGAAAAACAACCAAAAAGTAAATAAGCGGTACAAAAACGAAAGGGATTTCTCCGAAAAATGTATTTACTTCCTTATGTGGCGTTGGGGATGCGCACGCATACTGCCGCATAATAAACTTTTAAAAAAATAACACTGTAATGACGTCATAATTTTATCACTCTTCAGTGGACGCAGGTAAATAGACCGTGATTATATAGTTTCAGCAAAGAGAAGCAACTCGTACAACCTGTATCTGTTTGATTTATCTGTTTGATTTACATAGAGTTACCCATCTTTACAGTGTAAAATTGTTTTACATTGACGATTCCAAGCGCATTGTTATAACGATCGAGGTGACTGATGGAACAATGCAAACATACCATTTTTACAATGAAATTGTTGAATAGACTTGCAAACAAGTTTCTAATTCATAAAAGTTTACTGTATCTTGACCTAGTTGAATCTATCACTCGATAAAATACATGACGGAAACTGGGCTTGTAAACAAAATGATTTCTCAGTTTTAGTCTATTTTTAAACAGGTCACGTGCCACTTCGATAATTTATATAAAACAAAATTCTTTGGTATCAAATTTCCAGGAAGAGGTAACCTAATAGAAAATAGAGTAAAAATTGTCAGGATACATAGATTTGTCTGAAAAATTAGTTTATGTTTACATAAGTGACGGAAAGTGGCCCCCAACGAGTATATATACTAATAATAATAAAAAAAAAAGGAAAAACATGTTTGGTAAAGATCAGATGAAAAATGAAAGCCCTATCGTATTAATGAGGCAAAATATAGCATTTTTAACTAAATCAAGGGCCATAACTCTGCTGTTATTGGTCCGATCTGGCTGGTTTTCGAACTTGTGTGAGCTTTCATTGATATTAAAAATCTATTAAAGTTTGGTAAAGATTGGATGAAAAATGCAGGCCTTTGGCCAGTAGAGCTAAAAATCATCAGCTCCAAAAAGTAAGTCAAGGTCGTAGATTATTGTTTGAATTGGATTTTATAGTCGCACCAACAGCTAAGGTCATATGGCGACTTTCCAGCTTCCATTGGTGGAGGAAGACCCCAGGTGCCCCTCCGGGCAATTTTCGTGCACGGGCGGGCACCTGGGTAGAACCACCGACATTCCGCAAGCCAGCTGGATAGCTTCCTCACATAAAGATTCCTAGGCCCCTGAGGGATCGAACCTACAGCGGTGAGGGGCAAGTGATTTCAAGTCAGAGACGTTAACCACTCGGCCACGGACGCCCCCAGGTCGTAGATGAAATCCAGGCATCCAAAAAAAAGATGCACTACCGAAGACACAACTATGTCAAAATAGGATATGTTTTCTTCCAAAGATTAAGCTATAAATCAGGTTTAAAACATCTAGTGCATAATTCTAGTTCATGAGAAAGTGATGTAAATGTAACAATTAAAGTTATCTGCCCTTTGCTTGGATGGTGAAGGTCACATCCACATTTGCTTTGTCACGTTGCAATGTACCACTCAAGATACAACTATAAGCAAAGTTTGAAAGGTCTTAGTGCATACAGTTTGTGAAAAAGTGACCTAAACACCAAAGTTGAAGGTAAAAATTATAAGGTTATCTCATTTGCTTTGTCACGTTGCGATGTACCACCCAAGATATAACTATAAGCAAAGTTTGAAAGGTTTAGTGTATACAGGTTGTGAGAAAATGACCTAAACGCAAAACTTAAATGTTGCGGCCGCTGCAGCCAGAAAAGCAACACCTATGTCTCTTTTTTACTTCGAAAAGGCGAGACAAAAAACTTGAACCTAAAACTTCACTGCAAATTAACAAAGTGCCAAGGGTAGGTCAAGGTAATTCACTTTTCATTGGAACATATCGCTGTCACGTAGTTATCAACATTTGTAAAGTTTGAAAGCTTTAAGGCATCTGGTGTTGGAGAAATGGACAAAAAACTTGAATGAAAAACTTTGATGTAAATTAACAGTGTAAAAAGTAGGTCAAGGTCATTTATATTGACCTGATTCGGGTAGGAACATATTGCTGCTATATAAATGTAACTGTGTATGAAGTTTGAAAACTGTACGGCTTTTGGTATCTGAGAAACTGACTTAATAGACAACTTGAGTGTAAAAACACACTGTACAAAGTATTTAAAGATGGTACAAAGTGTTGAAGGACTGTCACATTGTACAATGTATTTAAGTTGGTACAGAGTGTTGAAGGACTGGCACACTGTACAATGGTTTTAATTATATATAGGGTGGTGAAGAAGGACTGGCACACTGTACAATGTAAAGATGGTACAGAGTGTTGAAGGACTGTCACATTGTACAATGTATTTAAATTGGTACAGAGTGTTGAAGAAGGACTGGCACACTGTATAATGGTTTTAAAGATGGTACAGAGTGTTGAAGGACTGTCGCATTGTACATTGTATTTAAGTTGGTACAGATTGGTGAAGAAGGACTGGCACACTGTACAATGTATTTAAAGATGGTACAGAGTGTTGAAGGACTGGCACACTACAATGTTTTTAATTACATATAGAGTGGTGAAGAACTGGCACACTGTACAATGTTTTGAATTATATACAGAGTGGTGAAAAACTGGAACACTGTACAGGGTATTTAAGAATGTATAGAGTGATGAAGATGGACTGGCACACTGTACAATGTATTTAGGAATGTATAGAAAGGTGAAGGACTGGCACCTTATAGTGGTCTATTTAAGAATGTAGTGAAGAAGAAGTGTCGCAATTTACAGTGCATATAAGAACGTATTCAGTGGTGAAGATGGACTGGCACACTGCACATTGTATCTAAAAAACATACAGAGTCATGAAGAAGGACTGTCACATTGTACAATATATTTAAGAGCATATAGAGTGGTAAAGAAGGACTGGCATCAGTACTTCTTTTAAAACATTGCAAAAACAACAGGGCTAGGAAGGCCTTACATTGCTCACCTGGTAATCATGGGCAATAAGTCTGCTGTGTCTAGTCTGGCATGGGTATTCTTTAATTTGTCCCACTTGCTTCTATGAATGAAATTTCATAAAATCGGGTGGCGGGAGGGGGTGGGGGAGTATTTTAACACTCTAACACATATGGTAAAGACCATATAAACAAGA
The DNA here is from genome assembly GCA_037043455.1 of Cyrtodaria siliqua. NCBI lineage: Eukaryota > Metazoa > Mollusca > Bivalvia > Adapedonta > Hiatellidae > Cyrtodaria > Cyrtodaria siliqua. The sequence continues at coordinate 95,398 of JAWPHD010005920.1, read as the reverse complement.
GGCCCAAGAGGGCCTGTAGACTCTTTACTTGTATGATGCGATTCAAAAACATAAACATGATAGAGGCCAACCCAAGAAACATGTTTCATATATATAACTATATAAACTTTGAGTTATCGTGGCGGCCATTTTAAATAATTTTGATTATTCGACGATAACGAAAAACACAAACTTGATAGAGGCCAACCCAAGAAACATGTAAATGATATTTCAGTAAAATGGAATAAGTGGTTTCGGAGATGTCGTTTGAAATTTCCTTAAATTTGACCTAGTTTTAGCCATGGTGGCCATCTTGGATGACTGGCGGCCGCGAAAAACACAAATCTGAGAGGGACTATCCCAAATATCATTGTGATTACGTTTCATCAAAATCCTTCAAGAGGTTTCAGAGAAGATGTCATTTTTAACCTTTTCCTATATAACTCTATGTAAACTTTGAGTTGCCGTGGCAGCCATTTTGATTATTCGACGATAACGAAAAACACAAACTTGATAGAGGCCAACCCAAGAAACATGTAAATGATATTTCAGTAGAATGGAATAAGTGGTTTCGTCAGAGATGTTGTTTGAAATTTCCTTAAATTTGACCTAGTTTTAGCCATGGCTAACAGACGGACGGACGGACGGACAGACAGACGGATGACGGACGAAAAGTGATCACAAAAGCCCTCCTGGCCTTTGGCCAGTAGAGCTAAAAATGAAGTAACTACAGATTTAACAAAGTAAAATACAATACAGCACTTTCAAACAAATCAAGGGCCCTAACTCTGTCATTACTAACAAGATCTAGCTGGTTTTCGAACTTGTCCAAGATTTCATTGATATACTGTGCTTTGTACAACTAGACATCATACTGAGGATTCCTGCCAAATTTTGTAGAAATCCAACAAGGCGTTTAGGAGTAGTGCCGACAAGAAATTTAAAGTAAAAAATGTCAAGGGGCCATAACTCGATCAAAAATCAACGAACTGGAAAAAAAAAATGCAATAAGCACAACTAAAAATCATAGGAAACTGCTAAGTTTCGTCAATCAAACACAGCGTTAACAAAAAAATAATTTGGTAAAGATCGGATGAAAAATGAAGGCCCTAACGAGACAAAATATAGCATTTTTAACGAAATCAAGGGCATTAACTCCGCTGTTATTGGTCCGATTTGGCTGATTTTTGAACTTGTCCGAGTTTTCATTGATATTAACAATCTGGTAAAGCTTGGTAAAGATCGGATGAAAACTGAAGGCCCTTTCGTCTTAACAAGGCAAAATATAGCATTTACAATCAAGGGCCATAACTTCGCTGTTACTGTTCCAATTTGGCTGGTTTTAGAACTTGTCAGAGCTTTCATTGATAGTAACAATCTTGTACGGTTTGGTTAAGATCTGATGAAAACTGAAGGCCCTATAGACTTAAGAGGCAAAATATAGCATTTTTAACTAAATCAAGGACCATAACTCCGCTGTTACTGGTCCGATCTGGCTTGTTTTTGAACTTGTCTGAGATTTCATTGATATTAACAATGTTAAAGTTTGATAAAGATCGGATGACAAATGAAGGCCCTATTGTTTTACGAGGTAAAAGTTAAGACGAAGGACGACAACGACGACGGACGAAGAGTGATTGAAATAGCTCACCTGTGAGCCTTAAGCTCAGGTGAGCTAAAATGTATAGAGTGGTAAAGAAGGACTGGCACACTATACTGGTGTATTTAGGAGAGTATAGAGTGTCAAAGAAGGACTGGCACACTCTACAGTGTGTTTAAGAACATATAGAGCAGTGAAGAAGGACTGGGATACTATTTAAAAAGAAACGTGGAAATTCCACGAAAACCAGTTTTCAGAGCAGAAAACATTTTTCTATTTTTAGTAGCAGTGACCTTGAACTTGACCTCAGTTACCCCAAATACAATCCTAAGCCTCCTTTACATATAAGGTACCTACATAGCAAGTTTTATTCCAATAACTAAAGTTATTAGGCAGAAAATGTTTTTCTATTTTTTAGTAACAATCACCTTGATGTTGACTCCAGCAACCCCAAATGCAATCCCAAACTTCGTTTTGGTATAAGCTACCTACACAGCAAGTTTCATTCTAATATCTCATTTCTTGCTTAGGTTATTGAGAGGGAACTATATTTAGTAACAGTGACCTTGATCCCAGTGACCCCAACTGCACTCCCAAGCTTCCTTTTCATATAAAATACCTACCCTGCAGTTGGCAATCCTGGAGGATGTGGGCCGATGCTTATTAAAGGTATAGATGGTGATCGTGGACATCATTGTGGGATGGCTATTAAATGTACGGTTTGCAATCTTGAACGATGTTTGATGGTTATTAAAGGTATAGATGGTGATCTTGGACATTGTTGGAGGATGGCTATTAGATGCTTGGAGGATGTGGGCCGATGGTTATTAAAGGTATAGATGGTGATTTGGAACATTATTGGGAGATGGCTATTAAACGTACCATTTGCAATCTTGGAGAATGTTTGGTCATTGTTATTAGATGATAATTAATTTATAGTTTGCAGGGAAATGTTTATTAAAGGTACTGTTGCCAATCTCGGGCAACGTGTGCTTGGTAATCTTGGAGAACATGTGGTTATGGTTATTAAATGTGCTATTGGCAATCTCGGATGATGTTGGGTAATGGTTATTAAATGTACAAGTTTTTCAAAACTCTCAATAATACAGTACAGGTGGTTTGGCTGTGTCACTTTCCCTTTAAACGTAACGTACCTTGAATGACATTTGGTGATCATTACTGAGAATGCAGTTGGCGATCTTGGATGAGGTGGGGGTGATGATCATTAAATTTACAGTTGGCAATATTGGACGATGTGGGGTGATGGTCATTAAATTCACAGTTGGAAATTGTATATGTCTATTAAATATGTTTATTAAAGGTACTGTTGGCCATCTTGAGAGGATGTGAGGTGGTGGTTATTAAAATTACAGTTGGCATTCTTGAGAAAACGTAGGGTGGTGGTTATTAAAGGTTCAGTTTGCGATCTTGGATGACGTATGATGATGATTTTTAAAGGTACTGTTGTCCATATTGGAGGAGGTGGGGTGATGGTAATTAAAAGTAACGATGTCCATTTTTTAGGACCTGGGAAGGTGGTAATTAAAGGTAATGTTGTCCATTTTGGAGGACCTGGGATGTTGGTAATTAAAGGTAATGTTGTCCATTTTTTAGGACTGGGATGGTGTTAATTAAAGGTAATGTTGGTGATCTTGGACGATGTTTGATGACGATTGTTAAAGGTACAGCCGGCAATTTTAAATGATGTGGGGTGATGGTCATTAAAGGTACAGCCGGCAATCTTTGAAGATATGGGGTGATGGATATTAAATGTACTGTTGGCCATATTGAATGACATAGGGCAATGGTTATTTAAGTAGCTATCCCACCAACAACAGCCAAATTTTATAAAATATGTACACTGTTTCTAAACCTACTGACAATGAGGTACATATATGACTTACATATTTTGAGAATCCAAACTCTATAGACACAATAAAACAGCTGTAACCAGAGGGGGCAAACTGCTATCAAACCCCAAAACTGGTGCGTCAAATTAAAGAGTTGCTAACTCAAACTTAGTTTTGGAAATATTCAATCACGTTTTTTTGAATAAGCCGTGAATTCACCTATGCTTTTAATCGGCACTTATACATTATTATATGACCTGAACACCTTGACAGAGTTTTGACAAATGGTTTTGTAGTGTAATTTTGCCGTTATCTGGCGGGTTAGTTTCTTTAAAGGATGAAGTGGGTAATGTATATTAAAGGTACAGTTGGCAATCTTGGATGAAGTGGGTAATGTATATTAAAGGTATTGTTGGCAATCTTGGATGAAGTGGGTAATGTATATTAAAGGTACAGTTGGCAATCTTGGATGAAGTGGGTAATGTATATTAAAGATATTGTTGGCAATCTTGGATGAAGTGGGTAATGTATATTAAAGATATGGTTGGCAATCTTGGATGAAGTGGGTAATGTATATTAAAGGTATAGTTGGCAATCTTGAATCAAGTGGGTAATGTATATTAAAGGTATTGTTGGCAATCGTGGATGAAGTGGGTAATGTATATTAAAGGTATTGTTGGCAATCTTGGATGAAGTGGGTAATGTATATTAAAGGTATTGTTGGCAATCTTGGATAACATGGGATGATAGTTATCAGAGTACACTTGGTGATCTTGGACAATGTGCAGTGATGGTTTTCAAATGTTCAGTTGGCCATCTTGAAAATCTTGGAGTGATGCATATTAAAGGTACTGTTGATTGGATGACATGGAGTAATGGTCAATAAATTTACAGCTGGCAATTTTGGACATTGTGGGGTGATGGTCAATGAAATTAAAGCTGGCAATTTTGGACAATGTAGGTTATTTGGTTACTAAAGGTATTGTTGGCAATCTTGGATAATGTGGGGGAGATGATCATTAAAGGTTCAGCTGGCAATCTTTGAAGATGTTGCATGATGGATAATGAATGTACATTAAGCCATATTGAATGACAAGGGCAAATGGTAATTAGAGTACGCTTGGCAATGGTTATTTAATGTTCAATTGGCAACCTTGGACCAAGTGGGCTGATAAATATACTGTTGGCATTTTTGGATGGGGTGATGGTCATTAAAATTCCACTAATGTTGTATGATGTGGGGTGTTATTATGGTAGGGGAGCCATATTGATTTTTTGCTTTCTGTCTGTCTGTAGGTCTGTCTGTCTGTGTCACAAACGATGTCCAATCAATAACTAGAGAATGGTTGGACCTAGGGTCCTCAAATTTAGAAGGATGGTTGGTCATGACCAGTAGATGACTCCTATTGATTTTGGGGTCACTAGGTCTAAGGTCAAGGTCGCAGTGACATAACTATCAAAATGATGTCCGATCAATAACTACACATTGATTGGACCTAGGGTCCTCGAACTTGGAAGGATGGTTGGTCATGACAAGTAGATATTAGGCCAAACAAAATGATGTGTGGTTCAGGTAACACTGGGGAAAAAAATAGGTTAGGTAGTTTTTTTTGTTTTATTTATTTATTTTTTTGTTTTTTTCTCAGTAATAAATTCAATTCTGATAATGAATTTAATCTGTTAAATTACTATACGTTGAGTTCGATTTTTTTGGCATTATCAAATTATTTTTTTTTATTAATATTTTTTTTTTTCAATTTTTTAATTTGTTTGACTATATATTATTTTTTTTAATTTATCTTGAATATTTTCTTTTCTTTTTTTTTTTGAATTGATTAAAAAAAAAAATTAATTTTTTTTTATTTATTTTTTTTAATTTATTTTTTTTAATTTTTGCATAATTTTTTTTAGGGTCAGCCCCTTAAAATAGGTTCGGTCGGGTTAACTGAACCACACATATTTTTTTATGTGGCCTTTACTGATACAGATAGTAGATACAGTCACAGGGTTATTGAATATCAAAACGATCTCAGATCAATAGAGAACGGTTGGACCTAGAGTCGTCAATTATGTCTGTTCGGGCGAGTGGACAATAACAATTTCTAGTTTTGTATGATGTGGAGTTTATTTATTAAAGGTACTGCTGGCAACCTTGAGAGGACGTGCGGTTGTGGTTATTAAATGTACAGTTGGCGATCTTGTACGATGTTGAGGAATGGTTAATAAAGGTACTGTTTGTGATCTTGGACGATCTTAGCGTGATGTGATGGGAATGGTATAGCGTGATGTGATGGGAATGGCAGAGTGTGATGTGATGGGAATGGCAGAGTGTGGTGTGATGGGAATGGCAGAGTGTGGTGTGATGGGAATGGAAGAGTGTGATCTGATGGGAATGGCAAAGTGGGATGTGATGGGAATGGCAAAGTGGGATGTGATGGGAATGTCAGAGTGTGATGCGATGTGGATGGCAGAGTGTGATGCGATGGGAATGGCAGAGTGTGATGTGATGGGAATGTCAGAGTGTGATGCGATTTGGATGGCAGAGTGTGATGCGATGGGAATGGCAGAGTGTGATGTGATGGGAATGTCAGAGTGTGATATGATGTGGATGGTAGAGTGTGATGTGATGGAAATGGCAGAGTGTGATGTGAAGGGAATGGCAGAGTGTGGTGTGATGGGAATGGCAGAGTGATCTGATGGGAATGGCACAGTGTGATGTGATGGGAATGACGGAGAGTGATGCAATGTGAATGGAAGAGTGTGATGTGATGTGAATTGCAGAGTGTGATGTGATGGGTATGGCAGAGTGTGATGTGATGTGAATGGTGGTGTGATGTGATGGGAATGGCAAATTGTGATCTGATGGGAATGATGGATGGTATGGCAGAGTGTGATGCAATGTGAATGGAAGAGTGTGATATGATGGGAAGGGCAGTGTGATGTGATGGGAATGTCAGAGTGTGATATGATGTGGATGGTAGAGTGTGATGTGATGGAAATGGCAGTGTGATGTGAAGGGAATGGCAGAGTGTGGTGTGATGGGAATGGCAGAGTGTGATCTGATGGGAATGGCACTGTGTGATGTGATGGGAATGACAGAGTGTGATGCGATGTGAATGGAAGAGTGTGATGTGATGTGAATGGCAGAGTGTGATGTGATGGGAATGGCAGTGTGATGTGATGTGAATGGCAAAGTGTGATGTGATGGGAATGGCAGAGTGTGATGTGATGGGAATGGCAGAGTATGATGTGATGGGAATGACGGAGTCTGATGTGATGTGAATGGAAGAGTGTGATGTGATGTGAATGGCAGAGTGTGATGTGATGGGAATGGCAGTGTGTGTGATGGGAATGGAAGAGTGTGATGTGATGGGTATGGCAGAGTGTGAATTGATGGGAATGGCAGTGTGTGTGATGGGAATGGCAGTGTGATGTGACGGGAATGTCAGAGTGTGATGTGACGAGAATGACATGGTGTGATATGATGAGAATGATAGAGTGTAGTATGATTAGAACCAGTGTACTATGATGAGAATGATGATGTGTAGGGCCATCAATAAAAATATGTATGTTTGCTGTGCTCCGACCGACTCACCCGATTTGGCCGCGACTCAAAAAAAAATAATGACCTCGGGCCGAAAAAAAAAATTAAGCCAAAAAAAAAAAAAAAAAAAAAAAAAATATGATAATTTTATTAGCCAGAGTTGTTAAGCATCTAATCTGGATTGCAAAGGTTATGAAAAAGTTGCCTTAGTACAAAAATGGCATAATATATGCGAACAATATATATAAAAAATATCTAAAAATAAAACTTTTTCCTACCTTAAATACACATGAATAAAAGAATTATGTGCAAGTCCTTGTGTTTAGTTTTAATAACCTATGCCCTAACATCGTAATAGGGCCTTTATAGTGTTGTAGATTGGATAAGCTTTTGATGTAAAAAAAAAAAAAAAAAAAAAAAATCCCTACCTACCTACCCACCCTCAAAATTCTGGGTAGGAGCACAGCAAACAAACAATTTTTTATTGATGGCCTAGTCTCATGAGTTTGGTAGAGCAAGATAGGATGATTATGGCATAGCGCTCTACCAGAACCATTATATCATGCACTACCTTATGGAGAGCATGGCATGATCAGTATGATAGAGCAAGGCATGATGAGTACAGCAAAGCGCTTTACTATACTCAACATGCAAGTCTCTATCATACAGACTATACCCTAGTCTAACATACTCATCAGTTTACACAATATCATACTCATAATACCACAATCTGTCATAACATACTATGCTCAATCATCCTCACCATAACATGCACTGCCACTCACCACAGCATCACACACTGCTATTCCCATCATATCACACTCTGTCATTCCCATCACATCACACTGCCATTCCCATCACATCACTCTGCCATTCACATCACATGGCACTATGCCGTTCTCATCACATCACACTCTGCCATTCTCATCCCATCACAATCTGCCATTCCCATCAAATCACACTCTGCCATTCCCATCACATCACACTCTGCCATTCCCATCAAATCACACTCTGCCATTCCCATCACATCACACTCTGCCATTCGCATCAAATCACACTATGCCATTCCCATCACATCACACTCTGCCATTCGCATCAAATCACACTCTGCCATTCCCATCACATCACACTCTGCCATTCGCATCAAATCACACTCTGCCATTCCCATCACATCACACTCTGCCATTCGCATCAAATCACACTCTGCCATTCCCATCACATCACACTCTGCCATTCGCATCAAATCACACTCTGCCATTCCCATCACATCACACTCTGCCATTCCCATCACATCACATGCTACTAATCCCATCAAATCACACTTTGACATTCCCTTCGCTTCACACCTTGCCATTCTCTTCACATCAAACAATGCCATCTTCATCACATCACACTTTGCCATCCACATCACATCACACGCTGCCATTCCCATAACATCACACACAGCCATTCCCATCACATCACACACTGTCATTCCCATCACATCATACACTGCCATTCCTATCACATCACACTCTGCCATTCCCATCACATCACACACTATCATTCTCATCACATCACACTCTGCCATTCCCATCACATCACACTGCCATTTCCATCACATCACACTCTGCCATTCCCATCACACCACATTCTGACATCACCATCACATCACACTCTGCTATTCTCATCACATCTGACTCTACCATTCCCATCACATCACACACTGTCATTTCCATCACTTCATACTCTGTCATTCCCATCACATCACACCCTGTCATTCCCATCACATCATTCTCTGCTATTCCCATCACACCACATTCTGCCATCACCATCACATCACACTCTGTCATTCCTATCACATCACAAGCTGCCATTCCCATCACACCACACGATTTCATTCCCATCACATCACACTCTGCCATTCCCATCCCATCACTCACTGTCATTCCCATCACATAACACTCTGCCATTCCCATCACATCACATACTGCCATTCCCATCACATCACACTATGCTATCCCCATCTCATCACACACTGTCATTTCCATCACATAACACTCTGCCATTCCCATCACATCACATACTGCCATTCCCATCACATCACACTATGCTATCCCCATCTCATCACACACTGCCATTCCCATCATATCACACTATGTCATCCCCATCACACCACATACCGCCATTCCCATCACACCACACTCTGCCTTTCCCATCACATTACACTCTGCCATTCCTATTACATCACACTGCCATCCTCACCAAAACTTACTCTGCCACCCTCAGCACATCTTGCTAAGCCACCCTTAACAAACCTCACTCAGCTATCCTCAGCACACCTTGCTCAACCATCCTTAGCACACCTCGTTCTACTATCCTCACCACACCTCCCTCTGCCATTCATAGCACACCATGCTCTATTATCCTCACAACACCTCACCCTGCCATTCACATCACACCTCGCTCCACCATCCTGACACCTCGCTCCACCATCCTCACCTCACCTGCAAGAAGGACTGGCACACTGCACAGTGTATTTAAGAATGCATAGAGTGGTGAAGGACTTGCACACTGTACAGTGTATTTAAGAATGTATAGAGTGGTAAAGAAGGACTGGTGCACTTACAATGTACTTAAGAACATACAGAGTGGTGAAGAAAGACTGGCACATTTTACAGTGTATTTAACCCTTTTGGCGCCAAATAAAGTTTTGGAATTTTCTCCCAGCGCCAAATTTATTTTGGTAATTTCCAAAAATAAATAGTGTGGTTGTTGAAATCGCTGTAACTTGAGAAAGAATAAAGATATCAACTTGAAATTTTCAGTGATAATAGATAAAATAATATTGTAATGGTAAAAGAACAACAAATAATTATTATACATGTCAAGTGTCACCAAATATTATGTAATTACATTTTTTTTCCAAAATTGATTTTGTGTTCTTACTGAAGTCTACCTTGTCAATATAAAATAAAGATGGTGTGTAATTATTTAAGTTTAAGTTCACTAATATCAATTCTACACATGTCGAAGTCACTTTGGCACATTGCAGTCCTAAATATATACCCATATATCGTATACGTTCTCCTTCCTCGAGCGGACGCCATTTTGGAATCGAAGATTCCAGATTTTTCTGTCCGAAACTAGTCTATGCAACATTTTCAGCAACATATTATGCAATTTTTGGGGAAAAGTTCATGTATTTTCATTCATAAACCTCCTTCTGATATTGGAAAATCCCCGGACGGTGTGGCAGTAATATTTACACTATTAAAATAATTGCGTTCCTACCACATTATTCGATGTCGACTGGAGTCGCCTATGGCGCTCTGCCGAGATGTCGACTGGAGTCGCCGAAAGGGTTAAGACCCTACAGAGTGGTGAAGGACTGGCACACTGTACAGTGTATTTAGGTTGATACAGAGTGGTGAAGAAGGAATGGCACACTGTACAGTGCATTTAAAAATTATAGAGTGCTGAAGAAGGACTGGCACACTGTACAATGTATTTAAAAACTAGAAAATGTGTCCAAGGGACCCGAATGCCCCGCTAAAGGTTATCGGTTGCTTACAAAATGGAGTAACAAAATGTTAAGTGTTATATTGAAAGGCAAGTTATATGGACCTGATTTGGGTAGAAACATAATGGTGCCATATAGATGTAAGTGTGTATGAAGTATGGCTTTTGGTATGCGAGTAATTGATTTAATAAGAGGGCCAAGATGGCCCTAAAATCAATCACCTGAGTACTAGCCATTATCAAACTTCTTCAAAATCTTATGGTCATATACAATCTGTGCAAGTTTGGTTAAGATTGTTCAAGAAATGTGGCCTCTGTTGTGTTAACATCATTGATATAAAGACACTGACAAAGTTTGGTAAAGATCAAATACAAAATGAAGGTGCTTAGCGTGTTTAAGAGTTTGGAAACTGTATGGCTTTTGGTATCTGCGAAACTGAGTTAATAAAACAAGAGGTCAATGACCTTGAAGCTCTACTGATTGATTTTGATTTCAGGAAGAAGTCGCTACAGACTTGTTTTTTGAAAAATTATTTTTAGCCAAGGCGGCCATCTTGAATTTCCGGCCGACCTGATATTTTGCTAGGATCAATTAGACATCAAGAGCAACATTCCTGCAAAGTTCATGAAAATCCGTCAAGTAGTTTCAGAGGAGTAGTCGCTACAAGTTTTCATTATATAATTCTATGTAAACAAAGATGGCCGCGGACAGCCATGTTTAACATCTAATCAAAATGATTTTTGACAATGACCAACATCATGTAATGCTGATCATTTTAGAAAAAGTCCCATATCAATATCACTTATAGTTTTCAAGAAGTAGTCGCTACAAAATTGCATTTTGAAAATCTATTTTTAGCCATGGCGGCCATCTTGAATTTCCGGCCGACCTGAAATTTTGCTAGGATCAATTAGACATCAAGAGCAACAGTTCTGTGAAGTTTCATGAAAATCCGTCAAGTAGTTTCAGAGGAGTAGTCGCTACAAGTTTTCATTATATAACTCTATGTAAACAAAGATGGCCACTGGCAGCCATGTTTAATGTTAAATCAAAATAATGTTCGACTCGGATAACCATCATGTCATGCTGATCATTTAGAAAAAGTCCCATATCAATATCACTTATAGTTTTCAAGAAGTAGTCGCTACAAACTTGTATTTTGAAAATCTATTTTTAGCCATGGCGGCCATCTTGAATTTCCCGCCGACCTGAAATTTTGCTAGGATCAATTAGACATTAAGAGCAACATTCCTGTAAAATTTCATGAAAATCCGCCAAGTAGTTTCAGAGGAGTAGTCGCTACAAGTTTTTACTATATAACTCTATGTAAACAAAGATGGCCGCTGGCAGCCACGTTTAACGTCGAATCAAAACGATTTTTGATAAGGACCAACATCATGTCATGCTGATCATTTTAGAAAAAGTCCCATATCAATATCACTTATAGTTTTCAAGAAGTAGTCGCTACAAACTTGTATTTTGAAAATTTATTTTTAGCCGTGGCGGCCATCTTGAATTTCCGGCCGACCTGAAATTTTGCTAGGATCATTTAGACATCAAGAGCAACATTCCTGTGAAGTTTCATGAAAATCCGTCAAGTAGTTTCAGAGGAGTAGTCGCTACAAGTTTTCATTATATAACACTATGTAAACAAAGATGGCCGCTGGCAGCCACGTTTAACGTCAAATCAAAACGATTTTCGACAAGGACCAACATCATGTCATGCTGATCATTTTAGAAAAAGTCCCATATCAATATCACTTATAGTTTTCAAGAAGTAGTCGCTACAAACTTGAATTTAAAAAATCTATTTTAAGCTTTGGCGGCCATCTTGGATTTCACATCAACATGAATTTTTGCTAGGATCAACTAGACTTCATGGGCAACATTTCTGTAAAGTTTTATGAATATCCATCCAGTAGTTTCAGAGGAGTAGTCGCTACAAATAAAAGTTAACGGACGGACGGACAGACAGACAGACGGACAGACGGACGACGGACGCCGCACCACGGCATAAGCTCTGCTGATCTCTGATCAGTAGAGCTAAAAACTTAAATGTAAAACCAATGTAAATTAAGAAAGTGCCAAAGGTAGGTGACCTACTTTTCATTGGAACATATCGCTGTCATGTAGTTATCAACATTTGTAAAGTTTGAAAGCTCTAAGCCATCTGTTGTTGGAGAAAAAACTTTGATGTAACAAGAAATCTGTGGATTCACATGTCTCGCCTAACGGGGGCTGGACTTAAAAATATAAAGGTCAATGATGCTTAAATGAAAGTTTGTAAACATTTTAGCAACTAAAAACAATCGATTTTGCCGTTTGCTGAGATGACATTTAAGTGCATTTGTTTAAAAACAAAATGCCATTCTATTAAAAACAAGAGGCCCAAGAGGGCCTGTGGATGCTCTACTGGCTTAAATGGCTCTTATATCAAGGGTTGTCGACATAAAATTCCCATCAGTAGTTTTTTTAAAACACTGCAAAAACAACAGAGATAGGATGGCCTTAGATCGCTCACCTGGAAATCATGGGCAATAAGTCGGCTGTGTTTAGTCTTGCATGGGCATTTTTCATAACAAGAGGCCCAAGAGGCCCTGAGGACGCTCTACTGTGGACGCCATGTTGGCTCTTATAACATCAATGAAGCGAGTGATTGCCATTTATGTTTTTTTGAAAGTTTTGGGCAAAATACAGCTTTTTAACTTAATCAAGGGCCATAACTAAAGAATCTGGTAAAGTTTGGTAAAGGTCAGATCAAAAATGAAGGCCCTACCATATTAATGAGACCAAGTATACCATTTTTAACAAAATCAAGAGCCGTAACTCCTGTTACTGGTCCGACTGGTCCAAATAGAGTTAAAAAAACAAAAACAATAATAATAATACTAATAATTTAAAAATAAAATAATTTTTTTTTTTTTTAAAAAAAAAACAAGAAATGTCAGTCACTAACAAATGCCCCCAAAGTGACCTGTAAGTGTGACCTCGACCTTGGAGCAATATGAAACCAACAGATATATTTAAAAAAAAAAAAAAAATCAATCAAATCAAAAAAATTAAAATAAAATAAAATAAAATTTAAAAAAAAAATTAAAAAAAAAAAAAAAAATAAAAAAAAAAAATAAATAAATAAAAAAAAAAAAATCATGCTGCGAAGTTATTTGAAAATCAGTCGATTATTGTCAGAGTTATGAAGCGGACACGATTGTACAGACAAACGGATTTTGACCTTTGATCTATAAGTGTGACCTTGACCTTGTAGCCACGGACCTGGATTTTGTGCGTGACACGTCGTCTTGTGGTGAGCAATTGTGCCAAGTTATTTGAAAATCCATCCATTATTGTCAGAGTTATGAAGCGGACACGAGTGTACAGACGAACGGATTTTGACATTTGACCTCTAAGTGTGACCTTGACTTTGGAGCCACGGACATGGTTTTTGTGCGTGACACGTCGTCTTGTTGTGGTGAGCAATTGTGCGAAGTTATTTGAAAACCGTCCATTACTGTCAGTTATGAAGCGGACACGATTGTACACGCGAATGGACAGACAGTGTGACTACTATATGCCACCCTTCGGGGACATAATAAAAACAAGAGGACCAAGAGGGCCTGTGGACGCTCTACTGGCTTACACGGCTCTTATAACATCAATGAAGAGAGTGACTGCCATTTACATTTTTTTGAAAGTTTCGGGCAAAAAACAGCTTTTTAACTAAATCAAAGGCCATAACTAAAGAATCTGGTAAATGTTTGGTAAAGATCAGATGAAAAATGAAGGCCCTACCGTATTAACGAGGCAACATATAGCATTTTTAACTCAATCAAGGGTCATAACTCCGCTGTTTATGGTTCGATCTGGCTGGTTTTCGAACTTGACCAAGCTTTTATAGACATTAACAATCTGGTAAAGTTTGGTAAATATCGGATGAAAAATGAAGGCCCTATCAGCTTAACGAGGCAAAATATATCATTTTGAACTAAATCAAGGGCCATAACTCCGCTGTTACTGGTCCGATATTAATGGTTTTCGAACATGTTCCAGCTTTTATTGATATTAACAATCTGATAAAGATTGGTAAAGATCGGATGAACAATGATGCCCCTATCATCTTAACGAGGCAAAATATAGCATTTTTAACTAAATCAAGGGCCATAACTCCGCTGTTACTTATCCGATATGGCTGGTTTTCAAAGTTGTTCGAGCTTTCATTGATATTAACAAAGTGGTAAAGTTTAGTAAAACTCGGATTAAAATTAAGGCCCTATCTTCTTAACGAGGCAAAATATAGCATTTTGAACTAAATCAAGGGCCGTAACTCCGCTGTTACTAATCAGACATAAATGGTTTTTGAACTTGTCCGAGCTTTCATTGATATTAACAATCTGATAAAGTTTGGTAAAGATCAGATGAACAATGAAGCCCCTATCGTCTTAACGAGGCAAAATATAGCATTTTTAACTAAATCAAGGACCATAAGTCTGCTGTTACTGGTCAGATATGGCTGGTTTTCGAACTTGTTCAAGATTTCAATGATATTAGCAATCTAATAAAGTTTGGTAAAGATCGGAACAACATGGAAGCTCCTATCGTCTTAACGAGGCAAAATATAGCATTTTTAACTAAATCAAGGGCCATAACTCCGCTGTTACTGGTCCGATCTGGCTGGTTTTCAAACTTGTCCGAACTTACCTGATATTAATAACGTGTTTAAGTTTAGTAAAGATCAGATGAAAAATGAAGGCCCTATCGTCTTAATGAGAAAAGTAAACGACGGACGACGGACGGACGACGGACAACTCGCCATCCCATAAGCTCTGCTGGCCTTTGGCCAGTAGAGCTTAAAATGTCAAGGGGCCATAACTCCATCAAAAATCAACAAATTGGAAAAACAAAAGGCCCAAGAGGGCCTGTGGACGCTCTACTGGCTCTAGATAAAGTTGATGTATAAGGGGCCATAACTCTTTCAAATATCGTTCAACCAGAACATGGTGAAGATATACGCAACTAGGCTTGGTACTGATTGTCCCTGACAAGTTTCGCTGAAATCCAGCCAGAGGTTCAGGAGAACTAGTCTGTACAAAGTTAGTGTATTAAAACCTTTAAGGGGTCATAACTCTGCCAAAATTCATTCAACCAAAACACGGCAATGACAGGTGCAACTAGGCTTGGTACTGATTATCCCCATCAAGTTTCGTTGAAATGCAGCAAGGAGTTCAGAAGAGACTAATCGACAACGTTTGGCTATTAAAACCTTTAAAGGGCCATAACTCTGCCAAAAATCATTCAACCCGAATATGGCGACGATATGCACAACTAGGCTTGATACTGATCATCCTTTTCAAGTTTCGTTAAAATCCAGTCAGGGGTTCAGGAGAACTAGCCCGGAAAATGTTTTTGTATCAAAAACCTTTAAAGGGCCATAACTCCATCAAAAATCTGTTAACCGGAATGTCACGATGATATGCACAACTATGCTTGCTGCTGATCATCCCTGTAAAGTTTCGTTGAAATGTGGGGAGGCGTTCAGGAGAACTAGTCCAGACAAAGTTTGTGTATTAAAACCTTTAAAGGGCCATAACTCTGCCAAAAATCATTCAACCGGAATACGGCAATGATTTGCACAACTAGACCTGATACTGATCATCCTTGTCAAGTTTCGTTAAAATCCAGTCAGGGGTTCAGGAGAACTAGCACGGAAATTGTTTGTGTATCTGAAACCTTTAAAAGGCCATAACTCCACCAAAAATCTGTTTACTGGAACCAACGATGATATGCACAACTATGCTTGGTGCTGATCATCCCTGTAAAGTTTGGTTGAAATGTGAGGAGATGTTCAGGAGAACTAGTCCAAAGTTTGTGTATTAAAACCTTTAAAGGGACGTAACTCCGCCAAAATCATTCAACCAGAACACGGTGATGACATGTACAACTAGGCTTGGTACTGATCATCCTTGAAAAGTTTCACTGAAATCTGGCTAAATGAAGGCCCTTTCTTCTTAATGAGGCCAAAATATAGCATATTTCAGAAAATCAAGGGCCATAATTCCGGTGTAAATGGTCCAATCTGGCTGGTATTGAAATTTGTTGGAGCTTTCATTGATAGTAACAATCTGGTAAAGTTTGGTAAAGATCGAATGAAAAATGAAAGCCCTATCGTATTAACGAGGCAAAATATAGCATATTTAACTAAATCAAGGGCCATAACTCCGCTGTTCTGGTGCAATCTGGTTGGTTTTTGAATTTGTCTGAGCTTTCATTTATATTAACAATCTGGTAAAGTTTGATAAAGATCGGACGAAAAACGAAGGCTCTATTGTAATATAGCATTTTTAACTAAATCAAGGGCCATAACTCCGCTGTTGCTGGTTCGATATGGCTGGTTTTCAAACTTGTTCAAGCTTTCATTGATATTAACAATCTGGTAACGTTTGGTAAAGATCGGATGAAAAATGAAGACCCGATCGTCTTAACGAGGCAAAATATAGCCTTTTTAACTAACTCAAGGGCCATAACTCCGCTGTTCCTAGTCCGATATGGCTGGTTTTCGAACTTGTCCGAGATTTCATTAATATTAACCATCTGATAAAGTTTGGTAAAGATCGGATGAACAATGAATCCCCCATCATCTTAACGAGGCAAAATATAGCATTTTTCAACTAAATCAAGGGCCGTAACTCTGATGTTACTGGTCTGATATGGCTGGTTTTTGAACTTGTTCGAGCTTTCAACGACATTAACAATTTAATAAAGTTTGGTAAAGATCGGATGAACAATAAAGCCCCGATCGTCTTAACGAGGCAAAATATAGCATTTTTAACTAAATCAAGGGCCATAAATCCGTTACTAGTCCGATATGGCTGCTTTTCAAACTTGTCCGAGCTTTCATTGATATTAACAATGTGGTAGAGTTTAATAAAGACAGGATGAAAAATGAAGTCCCTATCGTCTTAACGAGTCAAAATATAGCATTTTTAACTAAATGAAGGGCCATAACTCCGCTGATACTGGTCCGATCTGGCTGTTTTTTGAACTTGTCAGAGCTTTCATTGATATTAACAATCTATTAAAGTTTGGTAAAGATCGGATAAAAAATGAAGGCCCTATCGTCTTAACGAGACAAAAGTTAACGGACGGACGGACGACGGACAACACACCATCCCATAAGCTCTGCTGGCCCTTGGCCAATAGAGCTAAAAAACACAATAGGCACAACTAGAAATCATAGCAGTGCTTCCTGCTAAGTTTCGTCAAATCGAACACGGCGTTAAAACAAAAATTTGGTAAAGATCGGATGAAAAATGAAGGCCCTAACGAGGCAAAATATAGCATTTTTAACAAATCAAGGGCAATAACTCCACTGTTACTAGTCCAATTTGGCTGATTTTCGAACTTGTCCGAGTTTTTTCATTGATATTAACGATCTGGTAAAGCTTTGTAAAGATCGGATGAAAAATGAAGGCCCTATCATCTTAACGAGGCAAAATATAGCATTTACAATCAAGGGCCATAACTCTGCTGTTACTGTTCCATTTTCGCTGGTTTTCAAACTTGTCCGAGCTTTCATTGATAGTAACAATCTGGTATGGTTTGGTAAAGATCTGATGAAACCTGAAGGCCCTATAGACTAAACGAGGCAAAATATAGCATTTTTAACTAAATCAAGGACCATAACTCCGCTGTTACTGGTCCGATCTGGCTGTTTTTTGAACTTGTCAGAGCTTTCATTGATATTAACAATTTGTTAAAAGTTTGATATGGATCGGATGAAAAATGAAGGCCCTATTGTTAATATGAGGTAAAAATTAAGACGACGGACGACGACGACGACAGACGAAGAGTGATTCAAATAGCTCACCTGTGAGCCTTCAGCTCAGGTGAGGTAAATGTATATAGCTGTAAAGAAGGACTGGCACACTATACTGGTGTATTTAAGAGTGTATAGAGTGGTAAAGAAGGACTGGCACACTCTACAGTGTATTTAAGAACATATAGAGCAGTGAAGAAGGACTGGGATGCTATTTGGCATTATTGGCAGTCTTGTCTTGAGAAGACGTGGTTTGATGGTTATTAAATGCACAGTTGATGATCTTGGATCAAGTGGGGTAGTTATTAAAGGTATTGTTGGCAGTCTTGTTTTGAGAAGTCGAGGTTTGGTGGTTATTAAATGCACAGTTGATGATCTTGGATCAAGTGGGGTAGTTATTAAAGGCATTATTGGCAGTCTTGTTTTGAGAAGACGTGGTTTGGTTTATAATTAAATGCACAGTTGATGATCTTGGATCAAGTGGGGTGTTATTAAAGGCATTATTGGCAGTCTTGTCTTGAGAAGACATGGTTTGGTGGTTATTAAATGCACAGTTGATGATCTTGGATCAAGTGGGGTAGTTATTAAAGGTATTATTGGCAGTCTTGTCTTGAGAAGACGTGGTTTGGTGGTTATTAAATGCACAGTTGATGATCTTGGATCAAGTGGGGTAGTTAATAAAGGCATTATTGGCAATCTTGTCTTGAGAAGACGTGGTTTGGTGGTTATTAAATGCACAGTTGATGATCTTGGATCAAGTGGGGTAGTTATTAAAGGCATTATTGGCAGTCTTGTCTTGAGAAGACGTGGTTTGGTGGTTATTAAATGCACAGTTGATGATCTTGGATCAAGTGGGGTAGTTATTAAAGGTATTATTGGCAGTCTTGTCTTGAGAAGATGTGGTTTGGTGGTTATTAAATGCACAGTTGATGATCTTGGATCAAGTGGGGTAGTTATTAAAGGTATTATTGGCAGTCTTGTCTTGAGAAGACGTGGTTTACGTGGTTTGGTGGTTATTAAATGCACAGTTGATGATCTTGGATCAAGTTGGGTAGTTATTAAAGGTATTATTGGCAGTCTTGTCTTGAGAAGACGTGGATTGGTGGTTATTAAATGCACAGTTGATGATCTTGGATCAAGTGGGGTAGTTATTAAAGGTATTATTGGCAGTCTTGTCTTGAGAAGACGTGGTTTGGTGGTTATTAAATGCACAGTTGATGATCTTGGATAAAGTGGGGTAGTTATTAAACGTATTATTGGCAATCTTGTCTTGAGAAGACGTGGTTTGGTGGTTATTAAATGCACAGTTGATGATCTTGGATCAAGTGGGGTAGTTATTAAACGTATTATTGGCAATCTTGTCTTGAGAAGACGTGGTTTACGTGGTTTGGTGGTTATTAAATGCACAGTTGATGATCTTGGATCAAGTGGGGTAGTTATTAAAGGTATTATTGGCAATCTTGTCTTGAGAAGACGTGGTTTACGTGGTTTGGTGGTTATTAAATGCACAGTTGATGATCTTGGATCAAGTGGGGTAGTTATTAAAGGTATTAT
This sequence comes from Cyrtodaria siliqua, assembly GCA_037043455.1. Classification (NCBI taxonomy): domain Eukaryota; kingdom Metazoa; phylum Mollusca; class Bivalvia; order Adapedonta; family Hiatellidae; genus Cyrtodaria; species Cyrtodaria siliqua. The sequence goes on along the minus strand of JAWPHD010005920.1, from coordinate 75,559 downwards.
TGGCAGTCTTGTCTTGAGAAGACGTGGATTGGTGGTTATTAAATGCACAGTTGATGATCTTGGATCAAGTGGGGTAGTTATTAAAGGTATTATTGGCAGTCTTGTCTTGAGTAGACGTGGTTTGTTGGTTATTAAATCCACAGTTGATGATCTTGGATCAAGTGGGGTAGTTATTAAAGGCATTATTGGCAATCTTGTCTTGAGAAGACATGGTTTGGTGGTTATTAAATGCACAGTAGATGATCTTGGATCATGTGGGGTAGTTATTAAAGGCATTATTGGCAATCTTGTCTTGAGAAGACGTGGTTTGGTGGTTATTAAATGCACAGTTGATGATCTTGGATCAAGTTGGGTAGTTATTAAAGGCATTAATGGCAGTCTTATCTTGAGAAGACGTGGTTTTATGGTTATTAAATGCACAGTAGATAATCTTGGATCAAGTGGGGTAGTTATTAAAGGCATTATTGGCAGTCTTGTCTTGAGAAGACATGGTTTGGTGGTTATTAAATGCACAGTTGATGATCTTGGATCAAGTGGGGTAGTTATTAAACGTATTATTGGCAATCTTGTCTTAAGACGTGGTTTGGTGGTTATTAAATGCACAGTTGATGATCTTGGATCAAGTGGGGTAGTTGTTAAAGGCATTATTGGCAGTCTTGTCTTGAGAAGACGTGGTTTGGTGGTTATTAAATGCAGAGCTGATGACCTTGGATAAAGTGGGGTAGTTGTTAAAGGCATTATTGGCAGTCTTGTCTTGAAAAGACGTGGTTTGGTGGTTATTAAATGCACAGTAGATGATCTTGGATCAAGTGGGGTAGTTATTAAAGGCATTATTGGCAATCTCGTCTTGAGTAGACGTGGTTTGGTGGTTATTAAATGCACAGTTGATGATCTTGGATCAAGTTGGGTAGTTATTAAAGGCATTAATGGCAGTCTTGTCTTGAGAAGACGTGGTTTGGTGGTTATTAAATGCACAGTAGATGATCTTGGATCAAGTGGGGTAGTTATTAAAGGCATTATTGGCAATCTTGTCTTGAGAAGACGTGGTTTACGTGGTTTGGTTGTTATTAAATGCACAGTTGATGATCTTGGATCAAGTGGGGTAGTTATTAAATGTATTATTGGCAGTCTTGTCATGAGAAGACGTGGATTGGTGGTTATTAAATGCACAGTTGATGATCTTGGATCAAGTGGGGTAGTTATTAAAGGTATTATTGGCAATCTTGTCTTGAGAAGACGTGGTTTACGTGGTTTGGTGGTTATTAAATGCACAGTTGATGATCTTGGATCAAGTGGGGTAGTTATTAAAGGTATTATTGGCAGTCTTGTCTTGAGAAGACGTGGTTTGGTGGTTATTAAATGCACAGTTGATGATCTTGGATCAAGTAGGGGAGTTATTAAAGGCATTAATGGCAGTCTTGTCTTGAGAAGACATGGTTTGGTGGTTATTAAATGCACAGTAGATGATCTTGGATCATGTGGGGTAGTTATTAAAGGCATTATTGGCAATCTTGTCTTGAGAAGACGTGGTTTGGTGGTTATTAAATCCACAGTTGATGATCTTGGATCAAGTGGGGTAGTTATTAAAGGCATTATTGGCAGTCTTGTCTTGAGAAGACGTGGTTTGGTGGTTATTAAATGCAGAGCTGATGATCTTGGATAAAGTGGGGTAGTTGTTAAAGGCATTATTGGCAGTCTTGTCTTGAGAAGACGTGGTTTGGTGGTTATTAAATGCACAGTTGATGATCTTGGATCAAGTGGGGTAGTTATTAAAGGCATTAATGGCAGTCTTGTCTTGAGAAGACATGGTTTGGTGGTTATTAAATGCACAGTAGATAATCTTGGATCATGTGGGGTAGTTATTAAAGGCATTATTGGCAATCTTGTTTTGAGAAGACGTGGTTTGGTGGTTATTAAATGCACAGTTGATGATCTTGGATCAAGTTGGGTAGTTATTAAAGGCATTAATGGCAGTCTTGTCTTGAGAAGACGTGGTTTTATGGTTATTAAATGCACAGTAGATGATCTTGGATCAAGTGGGGTAGTTATTAAAGGCATTATTGGCAGTCTTGTCTTGAGAAGACATGGTTTGGTGGTTATTATATGCACAGTTGATGATCTTGGATCAAGTGGGGTAGTTATTAAAGGCATTGTTGGCAATCTTGTCTTGAGAAGACGTGGTTTGGTGGTTATTAAATGCACAGTTGATGATCTTGGATCAAGTGGGGTAGTTATTAAAGGTATTATTGGCAATCTTGTCTTGAGAAGACGTAGTTTACGTGGTTTGGTGGTTATTAAATGCACAGTTGATGATTTTGGATCAAGTGGGGTAGTTATTGAAGGTATTATTGGCAGTCTTGTCTTGAGAAAACGTGGATTGGTGGTTATTAATTGCACAGTTGATGATCTTGGATCAAGTGGGGTAGTTATTAAAGGTATTATTGGCAGTCTTGTCTTGAGAAGACATGGTTTGGTGGTTATTAAATGCACAGTTGATGATCATGGATAAAGTGGGGTAGTTATTAAACGTATTATTGACAATCTTGTCTTGAGAAGACGTGGTTTGGTGGTTATTAAATGCACAGTTGATGATCTTGGATCAAGTGGGGTAGTTATTAAACGTATTATTGGCAATCTTGTCTTAAGACATGGTTTGGTGGTTATTAAATGCACAGTTGATGATCTTGGATCAAGTGGGGTAGTTATTAAAGGTATTATTGGCAGTCTTGTCTTGAGAAGACGTGGTTTGGTGGTTATTAAATGCACAGTTGATGATCTTGGATCAAGTGGGGTAGATATTAAAGGCATTATTGGCAGTCTTGTCTTGAGAAGACGTGGTTTGGTGGTTTATAATTAAATGCAGTGCAGCAGCAGCTGAAGCTTTTCACGCGCACACACCGCATAACTCACTTTTGAGTTTCAAGTGTTTTAACACGAAGTAGTCCCAATTTGCACTCACGTGCAGTTACGCGGAAATTGCAGTTGTCTTTTAAAAAACGTTAGCTTAAGCCAATTTTGAATGCAAAAACAACACAGACAATGAATAAAGTAAGTTTATACGTTAAACATCCCCATAGCATTCGTTTTGACTACTATTGGCATATTTTGCATAGCCTAAATCGCTGTTCAAATGTGAAGATCGGAAATTTTGAGGTTTTTGAAACTGCAAAATTGCCGATTTCTCAAAACGGTCACAAAAAATGTGTTGTCACTAATTTGGCTTAAATTAACAGGAATGATAGATCAGTACCTCTACTACCTTTCCTGAAAATTTCGGCAAAATTCATGACTACCCATTTTTTGAGACCGTTTTGAAAGATGGTCACCCTTTTTTCTCAATCAAAACACACATTATTCAAAATAGCGGCTACAAGCTAAATAAGCAAAACTGAAAATCAATAACAGAAACGTAAAACATGAATATTTTTTACTCCCCGATATAGTTATTTCCTGCTCCGAATAAAATGTCAGTAAGTCAACCTTTAAACACTTTTTCTGCCTTTCCTTTAGCATGTTTACGGTAAAAATCAGCCGCCCAAGACGCTTATTAAAAATCACAACAGGCCAAGTCGGCAGTAATTTGTTGTGTTGATTTACGGTTGAATGAACTATGGATAATTGCAAGTGAATACTTCACAATTCCAGGATTTAATGAGCAAAAAGACAGACCTATTCATGTGTTAACTATTGTTATGGGTGAATGATGTAACAAATACTTGTAGAACATCTCCTGTCAAGGTCATGTCATGTAGACCACATGAGTCATGTCCCTTCGCCTCGATTAGGGACACCGACAACTTTGGTGTTTAGACGTAAAGGAAAAACAAAGGATGAAAGGTATGTACAGCACTCGGTACTGACCCATAAATGTGTTTTATTAGTGCATGTTCATGTTTATAGTGTCTCCGTTAAAATTTAATAATAATATAGCACTGATGTATTATTTCTATGATGAGACCCTTCCAGTGGGGTCTATGTTCACAGAAAATATGATCCAATGTTCCCCAAAAATATTTTGCTTTGTTCTCCAAAAATATTTTTCCATTTATTTTGATTATTATGTTCCCTTGTTCCCTAAAAATATTACCAATAACAGAAAATGTTCCATTGTTCCCCAAAAATATTACCAATAACAGAAAATGTTCCATTGTTCCCCAAAAATAAATGGCCTTGTCCCCAAACCCCCTCTATGACCGCAGATCAGAAATGCACCGTTGCCACCTCCCCTTCACCCTCCCCACCCACAAAATTGGTGCCCTTGCATCATCCCCCACCACACACACACACCCCACACTGCCCAAAGTTTGCATATAGCTACAGCAGTACTGTAAAGGATTAACACATCTACTGTAGGTATGTATGTATAAAAACAACAATTGATTTTCTTTCAGGGATCTTTGCAGATGTTGCCACCTTCTGTCAAGTGGCATCTCCAAGTTCCAGCTCTGAGACTTAGCCTAGCCCTGGGTAAGCTAAAGCTATAAACTTTAATATATTTGACCCCAGTGATATAGGTTAATTAAGCTAATAATATGGCAATATTTCCAGCCACCCCAGAGAGTGGAATTCAAAAAAAATGTACCTAAGCTACTCTATCTATCTTACTAGCAAATGTTAATATTTCGAGCCGCCCCAAATTCGGGAATACATTTCTGCGGTTCTTTAACGTGGTTTTTATAAATGAAGATTTTGATAAGCTTGAGAAACAGTAGATTTATTTGAGTGGGAGAACCCGATTTGTACAGATTTTTTTATTATTCTCATTAAAGTAGCCATCCCGCCAACAACAGTCAAATTTTATAAACATTATGTACACTGTTTCTAAACCTTCTGATGACAAAGTATATATATAACTTACATATTTTGAGAAATCAAACTCATACATACACAGTATAAACGGCTTTAACCAGCCGGACCGAACCCAGAACTGGAGTGTCGAATTACTAGTTACCATCATTTTACGGTTATTCAATCACGGGTATTCTAAGAACCTATTAATAAACCTATACTTTTAATCAGCGCATATACATTGTTATATGGATAGAGTTTCGATAAACGGTTTTCTAGTGCAATTTTGTAGTTATTTGGCGGGATAGCTACTTTTAAAAAAAAAGAGGAGTGCCTAACTATAAGTATAATTGTCCCAGCTCATTGGAATACTTTACTTTTTTGTTTGTTTTGTTGAGATATTGTGAAATTCCATCACATAAAACAATGGATACACATGATACAACATGAAAGTTTCTCTGTGCTGTTGTCACTTTACAGCGATATTATTAAAGACCGCCCCAGTTAAATTACAAATAATAGGACACTTTAAAGGGACATATGGCAATCTTGAAGATCTTGTCGAACATTAGTATTACAGTTTATTAGTCCCGTATCAATTTCACTTCAAAACTGCTTGCATATAATTAACTAAAATTTAGATGTATTATTTGTCATCGTTATTCTACCATAGGTTTAAATATATGATTGGTGCAATAATATCAGCAATTAGTAATAATATATAAATTACACAGTTATACTATAATTATAGAGAATAATATACAGGCATTTCATATCTCATCCTTTCCGTCGATGTGTTCTTGGGAAACACACTTTCCCTTAACCTCGTCCTTCGGATGGGGACGTAAACCGGGCGGTCCCGTGTATCAGTCTATCCTCCAAGCACGTTAAGGAACAACAGGAATCTATTCGATAATAAGAGTAGGGCACGGTTCCCAGATTCCTATGTATCCTTTTCCTCTCTCTGGGGCGGCTCTAAATAACCTATACTGTGCGAAGGCCGGGCACAATATAAAAATGTAATATTTCATCTATGTGTGACCTAAAAAAATTATATACTTCAGAATATTTTGTTGATTTTAGCAGTGATGGGAGAATAATGATTAAATATTTATTTCTCAGCGGATATAATAGCTGATCTTCCATGATCGAGTGCAGATTTATTAAACGAGTTGGCAAAAATATACAATGCGCGGCTTGTCGAGCATCAAATAATGTTTAATGTTTACTGAAGAGTTTAAAAAATAATAGATGATTTTGTGAGATTCTATTTATCACACAAAAACCCATACAAGTTGATGTTAAACGTTCACATTTCTCTGTGATGTCAATTTAGCTATATATTAATACCGTATTTCCTCTATTAGAAGAGCCCCCACCTGTTTTAAGAAACTTACCGTCTTCAAAAATTAAAAGTTCCTAAAAAACGCAATGTTTTTACCACTAATGGATTTGATTAAATTAAAAGTTTCTAAAAAACACACTGTTTTTACCGCTTATGGATTTGATTACGGGAGTTTTTTACCTTCGACACCAGTATGGTCTATGACATAAACCGCTATCATCATCAATACAATTACCGCTTTTATTTATCTCGTTCCTTTCAATTTACTATTTAGTTTATCTTTTATTATTGGTTAATTCATATGCAACCAACCCGTTTTGTAATCGTCAAGTTTGACAGAAATGTGTATCATATAGATGCAGAGTGATGACAGTAATATACTCGGTACAGTCATGTTTTGGTTAAGTCAATACCGGTGTAACAGTAAAAGATCGCCGTACAGTAATTCTATAAGGAAACAGTCCGGGGAAAGGAGGTGAAATATATTGAAAATTTGTATCATAATATTATTAGCCCCCCCCCCCCTTCCCTTCGCACTTTCCATAGTGCCCGGGAGCTACTGTTAGAGGAAATACGGTATATACGACAGCCAAAGTTAAAATCCTTTTAAAAATAACAGGACACTCTGTTGATTCATGTGAAATTCCATGCATATATATCATATGGCTTATATATTTTGTACCACCAATCCATCCTTTTTAACAACTTGTTTTGTTCATTTCAGAGACGCATCATCTGGTTTCCAGATGCCCTTCGTTCTTCAAATACCAATGCAACCCTGGAAGACGTGGATTTAACCAAAAAAGTTGACAATACTGTGATCGCAAGATTCTAAACTCAAGGAAATATATTCATTTTATTAGGCCAAATCAGAAACGCGGTTAATTTTTCTTCGGCCTTATGTGTTACAGTGTATACTTGTTACTGCGTATCCCGCTTGAGATGTGTTCGCCTGATCATGATGGTGACTTCAATTTGGCAATCCCGAGGACTAAGCAGACATTATTTTTTTAAAGAACCAAAATGAACATAATTATACCTCACAGAGACTATATAATATGTTAAGCTGTTAAAAAACACCAAATGTATACAATGTCATACATTGACAGTAGATGCTCACATTCAAAAAAACTTTTGGTGTTTTACATCATTTTAACACATTTTAGGCCATATATGACATAGATTTTTTTGTTGTAAGTATGTTGTAAGTATAAAGTAAATTTCATTATTGTAGTATTTAATAGAATAAGATGTTTAGTTTATGAATATAATATATATAAAATATTGTATTATTTATTCTTTGGTTCAGTTGGATCTACATTGTATGTAAAAAAAGTTTCCATTTGCGTACAGTCATGCATGTATCTGAAACTGAAAAACTGCCTTTTGGGAACACAAGGTCATTTTAATTTATTTATTGTTTATTCAAGCTTTTGAAATAGATCTTTTGTAATTAAAGTGACACATGGGCCGATGATGGCAATCTTGAAGTGTATATCGAGCACTGAATTTGAAATTAGCATCTCGAAACATGTTTTGCTGTACTTAGCGGTACTCGTCTGATAAAGCAAATGTCACTGGTCTAGCCTGGTCAAGTAAAATTCATTGGGTTGAAGAGTGCATAAAAAATATCCGCATGACGGATATATTCATATGAGAACTGAACACTTATTTTTGTGTCTACTGCTTAGGATGGCAGACACTTATCGATCACTTTGTCATGCTTTAACCTGCAACCTAACCTTGGCCATCAATTGAAAAGTATTTTAATTGTGTTCATGAAACTTCACCAACGTCTTCATCTCAATGGATGTTGTTACACATGTGCAATACCCCTGCCTTTCATTTTGGCAGGTTATGCCCTATTTATCAGCCTAACCTGCAACCTAACCTTGGAAATAAGCAAACAGCACTGTCAGCAGGCGAAGCAAGTGTTCATGGGTGATGGAACACACTTCTAGTTCAAGGTCGACTTAGTGACTGCTTCCCACTAATAACAATCTGGAAACTGATATTTCCATGTCTATACAGTGCTTTGGGGGGTATAGAATCACTTGGGTTAAACGTCTAATATTAAAATGAAATGAAAATGTTTATTTAATTTCTGATTTAGATTTACCCTTTTAGTTGTATGATAGCAACATTTCTAAAATTGTTGTCCTGAAATTTTGATGTTTTAATAGGCGTTTTTGCACCAATATTTATATAATTTCATTTTATCCTTAAAAGTGACAAACTTCAACAAGTTCCCTTAATTGATGATTACATTTTGACTTTTGTCCTTAACATTTGTTAAAACAGCAAATATTTATTTCTGAGTTTATTGTGACAGTATGAATTTTTCGTTTCAAAAACACACTTCATTCAGGTAGTATAGAATCATTTTTTCTGAGAGGTGTTGCACGTAGTGATATATTTTGCTTGGAAAAATGGCCCAAATAATTTCACCGTTGAATAAATGTATGCTTATATGATATATCTTCAAGCCTGGAAAGTTTTAAAATAATCTAAAATATATGAGCTGAGAAAATTGAATTTAAACAGGAAATGATTCTTTACTACCAATGATTCTATACACCCCAAAGCACTGTACTAGTTTGACATATTAAGCCCTTATATTTGTTTTGTCAAGTGTCGGTGTAGCGGACAATGCGGTGCACTTAAAAACTTAAAAGCACAGGATCCGGGTTCAAGACAACGGCGCCACTGAGTTTCTTCAGTGTGTTTAGCCTCGTCCATCGTAAGCGGACATAAATCCTCCTATCTGAAGTTTATATATCGAAGTCTATTCTCCGAGCATGTTTAATAAGCAAAAGTAGGAGTAGGGTGGTTTCCGCGATTTTAATGAGACACCTACCCTGACCAGATCCGCATTTTTTATTTTTTTTATGGGTGGGGTAGGTGATGGTGGTGGTGACGGGCCGGTGAAAGATAACCAAATAAATTGGACTGCAGCTTTGTTTTAGTATATTTTGATGTTAAATATGGCTGCATATGGTGATACTCGCCAATAAAAAATAAATAAAAAAACATTAGCGGGTGGCCAGTTGAGTTCCTAGTGTGTTAAAATACACGTTTAATGCTCTTTTGAAATTTTTCGTATTGGCGAGTATATGCAGTTACATAGAACGTCAGAATAATAAAAAAAAACTGCATAGGAGCCAGTTTATTAGGCTAGTTGAGTTCCATAATTCCAGATTGGCCATCAAAATGCACAACGAGAAGCTGAACAGCGGTCAGCCTTTTTAAATATAGGCTACAGACTACTTTTCAGTCTTAGTGTGAGCCCCTTCACCGAATACCGAATACGCACCTGTAGACGTTCAATGACTTTACACTCGTTATATTTTTTGACCGACAGTGCCGAGTCGAACATTTTATCGTTTTAGCGTGTAATTTTTATAAAGAAATACCATGATGTTCGTAACATGTAGTACACGCCATGTACTATTTAAGCTTAAACAACATATTTTTAGTATCTCCTTTATTTCATTAGAAAAGAACACAAAGTGTTACCATTTTTAAACGCATTTTAACAATGACATCTCTTACGAGTTACTTCCCCTCGCTTCGGAATTTTAAATGGGTGAATCTCGAAATTTCTCGCGCAGTAAAGCATCTAAAAGTCAATACAGCTGAAGATGACGAAACTTAAAAGGGAACTAAAATTTTAATCATGTAAACTTGTTACAATCTTCCAGATTACGCGTTTAAAAAAAAAAAGAAAATGGCGGCTGTTTCACTTTTTTTTGACGTTGACGGAAAATGACGTACTACTTTCCGTTGTCATGTGTTGCTATGATAAGTGGACGGCGGAGCTAAAAACCACTCTGCTTCCCACCTGATGCACAGTTGATGATCTTGGATCAAGTGGGGTAGTTATTAAAGGTATTATTGGCAGTCTTGTCTTGAGAAGACGTGGTTTGGTGGTCATTAAATGCACAGCTGATGATATTGGATCAAGTGGGGTAGTTATTAAAGGCATTATTGGCAATCTTGTCTTGAGAAGACATGGTTTGGTGGTTATTAAATGCACAGTTGATGATCTTGGATCAAGTTGGGTAGTTATTAAATGTATTATTGGCAATCTTGTCTTGAGAAGACGTGGTTTGGTGGTTATTAAATGCACAGTTGATGATCTTGGATCAAGTGGGGTAGTTGTTAAAGGCATTATTGGCAGTCTTGTCTTGAGAAGACGTGGTTTGGTGGTTATTAAATGCAGAGCTGATGATCTTGGATAAAGTGGGGTAGTTGTTAAAGGCATTATTGGCAGTCTTGTCTTGAGAAGACGTGGTTTGGTGGTTATTAAATGCACAGTAGATGATCTTGGATCAAGTGGGGTAGTTATTAAAGGCATTATTGGAAATCTTGTCTTGAGAAGACGTGGTTTGGTGGTTATTAAATGCACAGTTGATGATCTTGGATCAAGTGGGGTAGTTATTAAAGGCATTAATGGCAGTCTTGTCTTGAGAAGACGTGGTTTGGTGGTTATTAAATGCACAGTTGATGATCTTGGATCAATTGGGGTAGTTATTAAAGGTATTATTGGCAATCTTGTCTTGAGAAGACATGGTTTACGTGGTTTGGTGGTTATTAAATGCACAGTTGATGATCTTGGATCAAGTGGGGTAGTTATTAAAGGCATTATAGGCAGTCTTGTCTTGAGAAGACATGGTTTGGTGGTTATTAAATGCACAGTTGATGATCTTGGATCAAGTGGGGTAAATATTAAAGGCATTATTGGCAGTCTTGTCTTGAAAAGACGTGGTTTGGTGGTTATTAAATGCACAGTTGATGATCTTGGATCAAGTGGGGTAGTTATTAAAGGTATTATTGGCAGTCTTGTCTTGAGAAGACGTAGTTTGGTGGTCATTAAATGCACAGTTGATGATATTGGATCAAGTGGGGTAGTTATTAAAGGCATTATTGGCAATCTTGTCTTGAGAAGACATGGTTTGGTGGTTATTAAATGCACAGTTGATGATCTTGGATGAAGTGGGGTAGTTATTAAACGTATTATTGGCAATCTTATCTTGAGAAGACGTGGTTTGGTGGTAATTAAATGCACAGTTCATGATCTTGGATCAAGTGGGGTAGTTATTAAAGGCATTATTGGCAGTCTTGTCTTGAGAAGACGTGGTTTGGTGGTTATTAAATGCAGAGCTGATGATCTTGGATCAAGTGGGGTAGTTATTAAAGGCATTACTGGCAGTCTTGTCTTGAGAAGACGTGGTTTGGTGGTTATTAAATGCAGAGCTGATGATCTTGGATAAAGTGGGGTAGTTGTTAAAGGCATTATTGGCAGTCTTGTCTTGAGAAGACGTGGTTTGGTGGTTATTAAATGCACAGTTGATGATCTTGGATCAAGTGGGGTAGTTATTAAAGGCATTAATGGCAGTCTTGTCTTGAGAAGACATGGTTTGATGATTATTAAATGCACAGTAGATGATCTTGGATCAAGTGGGGTAGTTATTAAAGGCATTATTGGCAGGTTTGTCTTGAGAATACGTAGTTTGGTGGTTATTAAATGCACAGTTGATGATCTTGGATCAAGTGGGGTAGTTATTAAAGGCATTATTGGCAGTCTTGTCTTGAGAAGACGTGGTTTGGTGGTTATTAAATGCACAGTTTATGATACTGGATCAAGTGGGGTAATTATTAAAGGCATTATTGGCAGGTTTGTCTTGAGAATACGTGGTTTGGTGGTTATTAAATGCACAGTTGATGATCTTGGATCAAGTGGGGTAGTTATTAAAGGTATTATTGGCAGTCTTGTCTTGAGAAGACGTGGATTGGTGGTTATTAAATGCACAGTTGATGATCTTGGATCAAGTGGGGTAGTTATTAAAGGTATTATTGGCAGTCTTGTCTTGAGTAGACGTGGTTTGTTGGTTATTAAATGCACAGTTGATGATCTTGGATCAAGTGGGGTAGTTATTAAAGGTATTATTGGCAGTCTTGTCTTGAGAAGACGTGGTTTGGTGGTTATTAAATGCACAGTTGATGATATTGGATCAAGTGGGGTAGTTATTAAAGGCATTATTGGCAGTCTTGTCTTGAGAAGACGTGGTTTGGTGGTTATTAAATGCACAGTTGATGATCTTGGATCAAGTGGGGTAGATATTAAAGGCATTATTGGCAGTCTTGTCTTGAGAAGACGTGGTTTGGTGGTTTATAATTAAATGCACAGTTGATGATCTTGGATCAAGTGGGGTAGTTATTAAAGGTATTATTGGCAGTCTTGTCTTGAGTAGACGTGGTTTGGTGGTCATTAAATGCACAGCTGATGATATTGGATCAAGTGGGGTAGTTATTAAAGGCATTATTGGCAATCTTGCCTTGAGAAGACATGGTTTGGTGGTTATTAAATGCACAGTTGATGATCTTGGATCAAGTGGGGTAGTTATTAAAGGTATTATTGGCAGTCTTGTCTTGAGAAGACGTGGTCTGGTGGTCATTAAATGCACAGTTGATGATATTGGATCAAGTGGGGTAGTTATTAAAGGCATTATTGGCAGTCTTGTCTTGAGAAGACGTGGTTTGGTGGTTATTAAATGCACAGTTGATGATCTTGGATCAAGTGGGGTAGTTATTAAAGGTATTATAGGCAGTCTTGTCTTGAGAAGACGTGGTTTGGTGGTTATTAAATGCACAGTTGATGATCTTGGATCAAGTGGGGTAGATATTAAAGGCATTATTGGCAGTCTTGTCTTGAAAAGACGTGGTTTGGTGGTTATTAAATGCACAGTTGATGATCTTGGATCAAGTGGGGTAGTTATTAAAGGTATTATTGGCAGTCTTGTCTTGAGAAGACGTGGTTTGGTGGTCATTAAATGAACAGTTGATGATATTGGATCAAGTGGGGTAGATATTAAAGGCATTATTGGCAGTCTTGTCTTGAAAAGACGTGGTTTGGTGGTTATTAAATGCACAGTTGATGATCTTGGATCAAGTGGGGAAGTTATTAAAGGTATTATTGGCAGTCTTGTCTTGAGAAGACGTGGTTTGGTGGTCATTAAATGCACAGTTGATGATATTGGATCAAGTGGGGTAGTTATTAAAGGCATTATTGGCAATCTTGTCTTGAGAAGACATGGTTTGGTGGTTATTAAATGCACAGTTGATGATCTTGGATAAAGTGGGGTAGTTATTAAACGTATTATTGGCAATCTTGTCTTGAGAAGACGTGGTTTGGTGGTTATTAAATGCACAGTTCATGATCTTGGATCAAGTGGGGTAGTTATTAAAGGCATTATTGGCAGTCTTGTCTTGAGAAGACGTGGTTTGGTGGTTATTAAATGCAGAGCTGATGATCTTGGATCAAGTGGGGTAGTTATTAAAGGCATTACTGGCAGTCTTGTCTTGAGAAGACGTGGTTTGGTGGTTATTAAATGCAGAGCTGATGATCTTGGATAAAGTGGGGTAGTTGTTAAAGGCATTATTGGCAGTCTTGTCTTGAGAAGACGTGGTTTGGTGGTTATTAAATGCACAGTTGATGATCTTGGATCAAGTGGGGTAGTTATTAAAGGCATTAATGGCAGTCTTGTCTTGAGAAGACATGGTTTGATGGTTATTAAATGCACAGTAGATGATCTTGGATCAAGTGGGGTAGTTATTAAAGGCATTATTGGCAATCTTGTCTTGAGAAGACGTGGTTTGGTGGTTATTAAATGCACAGTTGATGATCTTGGATCAACTGGGGTAGTTATTAAAGGCATTAATGGCAGTCTTGTCTTGAGTAGACGTGGTTTGGTGGTTATTAAATGCACAGTAGATGATCTTGGATCAAGTGGGGTAGTTATTAAAGGCATTATTGGCAGTCTTGTCTTGAGAAGACGTGGTTTGGTGGTTATTAAATGCACAGTTGATGATCTTGGATAAAGTGGGGTAGTTATTAAAGGCATTATTGGCAGTCTTGTCTTGAGAAGACATGGTTTGGTGGTTATTAAATACACAGTTGATGATCATGGATCAAGTGGGTAGTTATTAAAGGCATTATTGGCAGGTTTGTCTTGAGAATACGTGGTTTGGTGGTTATTAAATGCACAGTTGATGATCTTGGATCAAGTTGGGTAGTTATTAAAGGCATTATTGGCAGTCTTGTCTTGAGAAGACGTGGTTTGGTGGTTATTAAATGCACAGTTTATGATCATGGATCAAGTGGGGTAGTTATTAAAGGCATTATTGGCAGGTTTGTCTTGAGAATACGTGGTTTGGTGGTTATTAAATGCACAGTTGATGATCTTGGATCAAGTGGGGTAGTTATTAAAGGTATTATTGGCAATCTCGTCTTGAGAAGAAGTGGTTTGGAGGTTATTAAATGCACAGTTGATGATCATGGATCAAGTGGGGTAGTTATTAAAGGCATTATTGGCAGGTTTGTCTTGAGAATACGTAGTTTGGTGGTTATTAAATGCACAGTTGATGATCTTGGATCAAGTGGGGTAGTTATTAAAGGCATTATTGGCAGTCTTGTCTTGAGAAGACGTGGTTTGGTGGTTATTAAATGCACAGTTTATGATACTGGATCAAGTGGAGTAATTATTAAAGGCATTATTGGCAGGTTTGTCTTGAGAATACGTGGTTTGGTGGTTATTAAATGCACAGTTGATGATCTTGGATCAAGTGGGGTAGTTATTAAAGGTATTATTGGCAGTCTTGTCTTGAGAAGACGTGGATTGGTGGTTATTAAATGCACAGTTGATGATCTTGGATCAAGTGGGGTAGTTATTAAAGGTACTATTGGCAGTCTTGTCTTGAGAAGACGTGGTTTGGTGGTCATTAAATGCACAGCTGATGATATTGGATCAAGTGGGGTAGTTATTAAAGGCATTATTGGCAATCTTGTCTTGAGAAGACATGGTTTGGTGGTTATTAAATGCACAGTTGATGATCTTGGATCAAGTGGGGTAGTTATTAAATGTATTATTGGCAGTCTTGTCTTGAGAAGACGTGGTTTGGTGGTTATTAAATGCAGAGCTGATGATCTTGGATAAAGTGGGGTAGTTGTTAAAGGCATTATTGGCAGTCTTGTCTTGAGAAGACGTGGTTTGGTGGTTATTAAATGCACAGTAGATGATCTTGGATCAAGTGGGGTAGTTATTAAAGGCATTATTGGCAATCTTGTCTTGAGAAGACGTGGTTTCCCGTCTCTAGAAATGCCATGGAATACTGTAAAATTCCGTGGAATTCCGTGGAAAAATATGCCATGGAGTATTCGGAATTATTTTCCGTCCTCCTAATGACTACGGAAAAAGTACCAAAAAAAAAAAGAGAAGGAAAGATTCCATGGAAATGTGCGGAAACCAAAGATTCCGCGGAAATCCATGGAAACTTTTAAGATTCCACGGAAACTTTGAAAGATTCCATGGAAATCCATGGAAACTTTTAAGATTCCACGGAAATCCACGGAAACTTTGAAGTTCCGCGGAAATCCATGGAAACTTTGAAGTTCCGCGGAATTTCCATAGATTTCCATGGAGTATTCGGAATTAAAACCTCCGCGGAAACAATTATGTTCCATGGAATATTTAGATTTCCACGGATTTTGTCCACATTTTCCGTGGAAAAATTATTTGCTGCTTAATCTGAAAAATGTTTTTCCCAGAAATGAGAAAACGTTAAAGCACCTGAAATTGAGGACACACTGCACCATGGCCTAATGTTTTAGTCCAGATAAGCTCAATTACATTGATGAAATAAAAAATTAGATGGCAAGCTACTTTAAAACTTGTAACAAACGTTTCAAAAACACAAACAAACCATCACAAAACAATGATATTAAATCATTATAAACACAATGTCACGTTTTCCTGGCAACCAGAGTTCCAGAATATATATATATATAATAATATATATAGTGATACCTCTACTGTTACTCTGTGACAATCACAGTGTCGATAGAGACATCACCTGCCACTGGTTCACAACGTTTAAAACCCGTAATCCTAAAGGGGGTAGGGTAAAAGAGACAAGCCGGTCTGGATGTAACTTTAAATCAATATACTTATAAAGTTCAATGTTGATTTATAATAATTTTTCAAACTTACAGTAGGCGATGCCAGAATTACAAATATAACTATTACAAATATAAATGTAACTATTAACATAAAGATGTGGAAATCGACCGTATGTCAAAATGTTGATTCGTACAAAAACAAGAGAAATAATGTGTGTGGTAAACCGTTTACGGTAAGAAAACTAACATTACAAGTTAAGCCAAATCGTCAAAATCACCTTATAAAACAATTTATCACAATAAAATAAGATTGATTACCAAATATATACAACATTCAATTAATAATAATATTTACTTCCAATGAAAGGGATTGCGCATGCTAACAGAGAGGATATTTCTGGTTAAATTATACATGTTGTAAATAGAGACAAAGCATGTAGACTGATTGTAATAAAATATACTAGCATTGTAGATAAAAAACAATTGACGATGATATAACATAATGAAGGTAATTAGTTATCTGAATAGCCAAATATTTATAATAACATTTATTTATAAGGCCTAAACGACAAGTAAATTAGTGACAAGTAAATTAGTGAAATTCGGTCAACTATAGAAATTGAAGTCTCGGTAGATTTTAGTTTTTAACATTTTTAAAGACAGTAATTGGCAATTATCAGTTGTACATTCATCACAGAAATACTCCTAATTTAAATTAACAGAAATGCTATAATTGAAGAATGAATGAAATGCTATAATTGAAGAATGAATAAATGCAAGTATGACAATTAAAAAGAAGTTTAGTCAAATGAATTAAAGGGGCATATATGACAATATATTATAATTGTACCCAGCTAGGACGTGAGATTATAATTATAGGTTTCGTTTATTAATTCTGGAGGGCTTCAGCAAAAACTTTATAATTTTGCTAAAGCCCTCCATTTAATTTTTAACCCAGGTGAAAAACTTCCAGGGGTTTTCATGTAAAAAACCCAGGGTATTCGGGGTGATTTTCCATGCTTTTTCCTGGGTACGCTGGAAAAAATAAGGAAAAGGGAATTCCAAATTTTAATATATGCATACCCTGGAAAATTTACCCTGGATTCCCAAGGAAATTTACCCGGGAAACCATGGAATGCCTGGAAAATTTACCCCGAAAACCATGGAAGAACATGGAAACCCCGGAAAGAGTTCCCTAGGAAAAACCCATAAACCCCGGAATAGTTCAAAAGTGAAGAAAAAAAGGAAAATTATAGGAGACTCCCATACCAAAACTTAACATGTTGCACATGAGCTACTCACACAAGATCTAACCTGGTCCTAAATGCTTGTGTCCATTTTAACATGTAAATTAGGTAGAGCTCACGTGAGCGAGATGAGCAATGTTAGCAAGGGTAGCGGTGTGAGAACTACCTACTTTGCATGTTAAAATGCACGTAAGCGACGTGAGCAAGGTTTATTTATTCTTGAGGCATTGTTCATGAAGTCTGTCAAGTCTGCTTTTTTTTTTATAAAGGTGCTTCTACAACCTTAATAAATTCTGATACAATGTAAAATCAGCAGTCCCATGGCCATACAGCTGCATCTCCAAACAATCTATCTTGGTGACCAGTTTGGTAGGGACATTGTTTTTTCCATTCGAGGTACTTTGATCTAAGCACCGCAAAAGTTCATCCCTCCTAAATTGCACCTACATCATGTTTGGCCCCCGTGCGGTTCTGGTGGGTGGGGTGGAGGGGCGCTGTTTGGTTCCAGGGCAAAGAATAGGGTCACTGCAGATCCTGTTGGATGGGTAGATTGTTGGATGGGTAGACAGAGGTGTAGAACTCCCCCAAATTCATGTTCATTTGATCCTTTTTTGTTCATGCTCATTAAAGGTCTTCATCATGATCCCTGCATTGTTTCAGGTGCCATCTTGCTCAAATCACTAACTAGAGCAGTGGCAGAAAAACAATAAACGTGGCTCCAGCGTAAATGGAGTGTCTACAAAAGAATTTGCAGCAGCTCTGCAGTTCTGCAGGTGAGAATGGAGCATGAGCTTGGCATGTTCATTTCTGTTATGCGCCATATAAACTTTCATGTGTTGATGCGCCTTAAAACCCCAATTCAATTCATTTTTGGCCTCTCCAAGAAACCGAAATCTGAAAATAGATTATCATAAAACATTAAAACACACGTTTTTGTTTTTTTAAGTATGATCTGCTGTCTTAAATAGTTTGTTGTTTTTAATTAAATATTTAATAAAAAGATTTTTCTGAGATTACCAGCTAGACAGCGCTTTTATCACATTGTGTGACTGCTGCAAGTGTCTACAATGAAATACTATAAGGTGAGAGTTCAGGGCCATTTAGCCATCATGTTTTAGGTGCCCCTTTCAACAGTTAACAACAAATACAGTTTTTGAAGCTGCAGTGTTTTTGTTTGAGCTATATATAAATACTCTTGGGTTAATAGCATATTGATTCTTCTAACAGCAAACATTTTTTTTGTTAACCAATATCAATTTTTTTACAAAACAGTTATTAAAATTACCTTCATACTTTTATCAGGTAGAACGTACAAAGACTCGTGGATTATTCTCGTCCATGGCTTTATCTTTCTGTCTCTTCATTCTTGTTCAGCTTTTCCAGCCTATAGAAATATAAATGCAACCAAAATAAGAAGTGTAGACATTAACTTTTAGAAAGATAGAATTGAACGTCATCAGCAAAAAGGCATATACATACTTTACTGTAGGGGTGGGGGGATGGGGCGTGTGTGTTTGTGGAGGGAAGGAAAGACCGGGATGAACGTCATCGGCAAAATGGCATATATACATGGGGGGGGGGGGTAGAATTGATAAACTATCTATTGATACTGCAACACCCCCTTTCGAAGATTATGTGCAGGTTTCCTGGGTAGAACCAGTACTAAGCAATGTGGATTAATTATCTTGCTCAAGGATAAATAACATGGCCAAGTGTACAAATCATTTTCTTGAAAATTCTGATTAAAACATATGGATACATTTCTTTGTTTCAGAAACTAGTATCTCATTTAGAATAGTCGATACTTCTTTTTTTTTACAAAATATGTCGTTCAGAATATTGTTGTTTTTGGGCCGGAAACCGCCGTCTGCTTTTCAAAGCAACTGAAGTCGCCGTTCGAAAATCTCTAGATGTTATGTTTAGAAACCAAACAGTTTGCACAAATTGTTTAAATCATAACATTAAGCATGTAATTAATTGTAATCAGCTGTTTTCTAACGCTTAAATGTCTGCATAGATGATCGCCGTACATTCGCGAAAACTGATGACATTGTTTTCAGCATACGAATTTCTCCATTTAAAAAGGGACTAATGAGTTCCTGTTTCGTGAAAGGATATATATATATACTTATTACATTGTTCATACGCATGACATATGTTACGTGTACACTCGAAAATACTTACGATGTTGTTAATGTTTAACTTCTGCTGTTTGCAAAGGCGCGATTAGAAACCGCGTTTTTCCTAAACTGTGACGTCACGTAAATTTGGGTGATAACTATTTCCCGGTTACTTCCCGGTTACTTTCCGGTTAAAACGCGGTTGAAAAGAGATGGAAAGTTTGACATGTGTGTTGATGTTTCTGATGTTTTAATGATCTATATGTCTTATTACGACTTCCCCACATATTGTTTTTAGCTTGGATGTCTTTCTGTCGTCCGTCTGTCTGTCTGTCCGTCACAAGTCGTGTCAACTTCATATCTCTTAAACCGCTTGAGGGATTTTGAAATAACTTGGCACAAATGTTCACCATATCGAGACGATGTGCAGAGCGCAACTTCCAGCCACGTCCATTCAAGGTCAAGGTCACACTTAGAGGCCGAAGGTCTTATGCACTATATTTCGTGTCCTCTCCATATCTCTTGAACCGCTTATTTTCAAGCTTTTTAATTGCTTATTTTTCAGTTTTTTCTTTTCCAATTTACTTCATACTGGTACACTGTACTCTGAATTAAACATTGGTTAGCATTACCCATACATTTTAATACATACTGTTTTCCATCCTGTTCCTGCCCCTAGGTAGGGTCAGATATCAGAAGTGGGACTTGCTTTTTGCAAAGTTCAAGTAAACCAGTATTTTTTCAAATTAATGAAACAACAACACCATCCTAGACCTAGATCTGAGTAAAGCTCCATGGGATTTGAAGCCATGATTATTAAATAAGCTATGTAGTCTTCTGACGAGAAAACGTTGCAATCGGCTGCGATTTCAATTATTGTTTATCTTTCGCTCATAAATAATAATATAAAAATTTATTTTATTAAATACAATAATTGTCTACACTAATTGTCCTATTTTTCCCTGAGATTTTATTCATAATTTTGCATTGCAGAGATGTTGAGATTTGATTTTATTTTCAGTAGGTGATAAAATTTGTGTTACTCGGTTTTTATCCTTAGGTTCTATAGTAAAATAACAATCTTTGGCACAGTAAAAATACCATAATTTTCAAGATTTTGATTTTAAAAGATACATATATTGAATCAATTTGCATGAATGTGCATGAAATAGGCAGGGTTTTAAAAGAATCACACTGTAGATAACTTAATTTTAACAGTAAACTTGGTTGAACATCAAGGATAAAGACCGAGTTTATCACCTACCAGAATGTATTGGTTATGTCTTATTTCTGGTCACTGATTGGTCAGTTTTTTTGATGATGCTCTATCAAAATTATGAATTGATGTGGTGGCTTAAAAGGACAATGTGGGCTAGCTCATGAATGTAGTAAGCGTTAACAATGTAGTAAGCGGTAACAAAAATGTTCTCTGTTAACCAGGAGTCAACCTAAAACATGTATTGTGTGTAATGTATACATGTACATATATATAAAAAATTTACAAGTTCACAAATAGTTTTGTCTGAAATTTTCTAAGTCCACAATTTCCATCGATTTCCATCCCCAAAAAGGACTAAGTTATTTTCCATCCTTTTTTCCATCCCAAAATTTGTCTAAGTTCAGCTTTCCGTGGAAATATTCTGCTTTTCCATCGAATTCCGTGGAAATGTTTAAGGTGTTGGTTATCTTCCGCGGAAAAAATGGACGGAAAAAATTGGGTTGAAAACAATTCCGTGGAAATCCGTGGAATTCCACAGAATTCCGCGGCATTTTACTGTTTTCCATGCCAATTTCTACGGAAATCCGTGGAATTCCGTGGAAAATATCTAATGAGGATGGCATTTCTAGAGACGGGTTGGTGGTTATTAAATGCACAGTTGATGATCTTGGATCAAGTGGGGTAGTTATTAAAGGTATTATTGGCAATCTTGTCTTGAGAAGACATGGTTTACGTGGTTTGGTGGTTATTAAATGCACAGTTGATGATCTTGGATCAAGTGGGGTAGTTATTAAAGGTATTATTGGCAGTCTTGTCTTGAGAAGACGTGGATTGGTGGTTATTAAATGCACAGTTGATGATCTTGGATCAAGTGGGGTAGTTATTAAAGGTATTATAGGCAGTCTTGTCTTGAGAAGACGTGGTTTGGTGGTTATTAAATGCACAGTTGATGATCTTGGATCAAGTGGGGTAGATATTAAAGGCATTATTGGCAGTCTTGTCTTGAAAAGATGTGGTTTGGTGGTTATTAAATGCACAGTTGATGATCTTGGATCAAGTGGGGTAGTTATTAAAGGTATTATTGGCAATATCGTCTTGAGAAGAAGTGGTTTGGAGGTTATTAAATGCACAGTTGATGATCTTGGATCAAGTGGGGTAGCTATTAAAGGCATTAATGGCAGTCTTGTCTTGAGAAGACGTGGTTTGGTGGTTATTAAATGCACAGTTGATGATATTGGATCAAGTGGGGTAGTTATTAAAGGCATTATTGGCAATCTTGTCTTGAGAAGACATGGTTTGGTGGTTATTAAATGCACAGTTGATGATCTGTGATAAAGTGGGGTAGTTATTAAACGTATTATTGGCAATCTTGTCTTGAGAAGACGTGGTTTGGTGGTTATTAAATGCACAGTTCATGATCTTGGATCAAGTGGGGTAGTTATTAAAGGCATTATTGGCAGTCTTGTCTTGAGAAGACGTGGTTTGGTGGTTATTAAATGCAGAGCTGATGATCTTGGATCAAGTGGGGTAGTTATTAAAGGCATTACTGGCAGTCTTGTCTTGAGAAGACGTGGTTTGGTGGTTATTAAATGCAGAGCTGATGATCTTGGATAAAGTGGGGTAGTTGTTAAAGGCATTATTGGCAGTCTTGTCTTGAGAAGACGTGGTTTGGTGGTTATTAAATGCACAGTTGATGATCTTGGATCAAGTGGGGTAGTTATTAAAGGCATTAATGGCAGTCTTGTCTTGAGAAGACATGGTTTGATGGTTATTAAATGCACAGTAGATGATCTTGGATCAAGTGGGGTAGTTATTAAAGGCATTATTGGCAATCTTGTCTTGAGAAGACGTGGTTTGGTGGTTATTAAATGCACAGTTGATGATCTTGGATCAACTGGGGTAGTTATTAAAGGCATTAATGGCAGTCTTGTCTTGAGTAGACGTGGTTTGGTGGTTATTAAATGCACAGTAGATGATCTTGGATCAAGTGGGGTAGTTATTAAAGGCATTATTGGCAGTCTTGTCTTGAGAAGACGTGGTTTGGTGGTTATTAAATGCACAGTTGATGATCTTGGATAAAGTGGGGTAGTTATTAAAGGCATTATTGGCAGTCTTGTCTTGAGAAGACATGGTTTGGTGGTTATTAAATACACGGTTGATGATCATGGATCAAGTGGGTAGTTATTAAAGGCATTATTGGCATGTTTGTCTTGAGAATACGTGGTTTGGTGGTTATTAAATGCACAGTTGATGATCTTGGATCAAGTTGGGTAGTTATTAAAGGCATTATTGGCAGTCTTGTCTTGAGAAGACGTGGTTTGGTGGTTATTAAATGCACAGTTTATGATACTGGATCAAGTGGGGTAGTTATTAAAGGCATTATTGGCAGGTTTGTCTTGAGAATACGTGGTTTGGTGGTTATTAAATGCACAGTTGATGATCTTGGATCAAGTGGGGTAGTTATTAAAGGTATTATTGGCAATCTCATCTTGAGAAGAAGTGGTTTGGAGGTTATTAAATGCACAGTTGATGATCATGGATCAAGTGGGGTAGTTATTAAAGGCATTATTGGCAGGTTTGTCTTGAGAATACGTGGTTTGGTGGTTATTAAATGCACAGTTGATGATCTTGGATCAAGTGGGGTAGTTATTAAAGGCATTATTGGCAGTCTTGTCTTGAGAAGACGTGGTTTGGTGGTTATTAAATGCACAGTTTATGATACTGGATCAAGTGGGGGTAATTATTAAAGGCATTATTGGCAGGTTTGTCTTGAGAATACGTGGTTTGGTGGTTATTAAATGCACAGTTGATGATCTTGGATCAAGTGGGGTAGTTATTAAAGGCATTTATGGCAGTCTTGTCTTGAGAAGACGTGGTTTGGTGTTTATTAAATGCACAGTTGTTGATCTTGGATCAAGTGGGGTAGTTATTAAAGGCATTATTGGCAGTCTTGTCTTGAGAAGACGTGTTTTGGTGGTTATTAAATGCACAGTTGATGATCTTGGATCAAGTGGGGTAGTTTTTAAAGGTATTGTTGGCAGTCTCGTCTTGAGAAGACGTGGTTTGGTGGTTATTAAATGCACAGTTGATGATCTTGGATCAAGTTGGGTAGTTATTAAAGGTATTATTGGCAATCTTGTCTTGAGAAGACGTGGTTTGGTGGTTATTAAATGCACTGTTGATGATCGTGGATCAAGTGGGGTAGTTATTAAAGGCAATATTGGCAGTCTTGTCTGGAGAAGACGTGGTTCGTTGGTTATTAAATGCACAGTTGATGATCTTGGATCAAGTGGGGTAGTTATTAAAGGCATTAATGGCAGTCTTGTCTTGAGAAGACGTGGTTTTATGGTTATTAAATGCACAGTAGATGATCTTGGATCAAGTGGGGTAGTTATTAAAGGCATTATTGGCAGTCTTGTCTTGAGAAGACATGGTTTGGTGGTTATTATATGCACAGTTGATGATCTTGGATCAAGTGGGGTAGTTATTAAAGGCATTATTGGCAATCTTGTCTTGAGAAGACGTGGTTTGGTGGTTATTAAATGCACAGTTGATGATCTTGGATCAAGTGGGGTAGTTATTAAAGGTATTATTGGCAATCTTGTCTTGAGAAGACATAGTTTACGTGGTTTGGTGGTTATTAAATGCACAGTTGATGATCTTGGATCAAGTGGGGTAGTTATTAAAGGTATTATTGGCAGTCTTGTCTTGAGAAGACGTGGATTGGTGGTTATTAAATGCACAGTTGATGATCTTGGATCAAGTGGGGTAGTTATTAAAGGTATTATTGGCAGTCTTGTCTTGAGTAGACGTGGTTTGTTGGTTATTAAATGCACAGTTGATGATCTTGGATCAAGTGGGGTAGTTATTAAAGGTATTATTGGCAGTCTTGTCTTGAGAAGACGTGGTCTGGTGGTCATTAAATGCACAGTTGATGATATTGGATCAAGTGGGGTAGTTATTAAAGGCATTATTGGCAGTCTTGTCTTGAGAAGACGTGGTTTGGTGGTTATTAAATGCACAGTTGATGATCTTGGATCAAGTGGGGTAGTTATTAAAGGTATTATAGGCAGTCTTGTCTTGAAATACGTGGTTTGGTGGTTATTAAATGCACAGTTGATGATCTTGGATCAAGTGGGGTAGATATTAAAGGCATTATTGGCAGTCTGGTCTTGAGAAGACGTGGTTTGGTGGTTATTAAATGCACAGTTGATGATCTTGGATCAAGTGGGGTAGTTATTAAAGGCATTAATGGCAGTCTTGTCTTGAGAAGACATGGTTTGATGGTTATTAAATGCACAGTAGATGATCTTGGATAAAGTGGGGTAGTTATTAAAGGCATTATTGGCAATCTTGTCTTGAGAAGACGTGGTTTGGTGGTTATTAAATGCACAGTTGATGATCTTGGATCAACTGGGGTAGTTATTAAAGGCATTAATGGCAGTCTTGTCTTGAGTAGACGTGGTTTGGTGGTTATTAAATGCACAGTAGATGATCTTGGATCAAGTGGGGTAGTTATTAAAGGCATTATTGGCAGTCTTGTCTTGAGAAGACGTGGTTTGGTGGTTATTAAATGCACAGTTGATGATCTTGGATAAAGTGGGGTAGTTATTAAAGGCATTATTGGCAGTCTTGTCTTGAGAAGACATGGTTTGGTGGTTATTAAATACACAGTTGATGATCATGGATCAAGTGGGTAGTTATTAAAGGCATTATTGGCAGGTTTGTCTTGAGAATACGTGGTTTGGTGGTTATTAAATGCACAGTTGATGATCTTGGATCAAGTTGGGTAGTTATTAAAGGCATTATTGGCAGTCTTGTCTTGAGAAGACGTGGTTTGGTGGTTATTAAATGCACAGTTTATGATACTGGATCAAGTGGGGTAGTTATTAAAGGCATTATTGGCAGGTTTGTCTTGAGAATACGTGGTTTGGTGGTTATTAAATGCACAGTTGATGATCTTGGATCAAGTGGGGTAGTTATTAAAGGTATTATTGGCAATCTCGTCTTGAGAAGAAGTGGTTTGGAGGTTATTAAATGCACAGTTGATGATCATGGATCAAGTGGGGTAGTTATTAAAGGCATTATTGGCAGGTTTGTCTTGAGAATACGTGGTTTGGTGGTTATTAAATGCACAGTTGATGATCTTGGATCAAGTGGGGTAGTTATTAAAGGCATTATTGGCAGTCTTGTCTTGAGAAGACATGGTTTGGTGGTTATTAAATGCACAGTTTATGATACTGGATCAAGTGGGGTAATTATTAAAGGCATTATTGGCAGGTTTGTCTTGAGAATACGTGGTTTGGTGGTTATTAAATGCACAGTTGATGATCTTGGATCAAGTGGGGTAGTTATTAAAGGCATTTATGGCAGTCTTGTCTTGAAAAGACGTGGTTTGGTGGTTATTAAATGCACAGTTGTTGATCTTGGATCAAGTGGGGTAGTTATTAAAGGCATTATTGGCAGTCTTGTCCTGAGAAGACGTGTTTTGGTGGTTATTAAATGCACAGTTGATGATCTTGGATCAAGTGGGGTAGTTATTAAAGGTATTGTTGGCAGTCTCGTCTTGAGAAGACGTGGTTTGGTGGTTATTAAATGCACAGTTGATGATCTTGGATCAAGTGGGGTAGTTATTAAAGGTATTGTTGGCAGTCTCGTCTTGAGAAGACGTGGTTTGGTGGTTATTAAATGCACAGTTGATGATCTTGGATCAAGTGGGGTAGTTATTAAAGGTATTGTTGACAATCTTGTCTTGAGAAGACGTGGTTTGGTGGTTATTAAATGCACAGTTGATGATCTTGGATCAAGTGGGGTAGTTATTAAAGGTATTGTTGGCAGTCTCGTCTGTAGAAGACGTGGTTTGGTGGTTATTAAATGCACAGTTGATGATCTTGGATCAAGTGGGGTAGTTATTAAAGGCATTATTGGCAGTCTTGTCTTGAGAAGACGTGGTTTGGTGGTTATTAAATGCACAGTTGATGATCTTGGATCAAGTGGGGTAGTTATTAAAGCTATTATTGGCAGTCTTGTCTTGAGCAGACGTGGTTTGTTGGTTATTAAATGCACAGTTGATGATCTTGGATCAAGTGGGGTAGTTATTAAAGGTATTATTGGCAGTCTTGTCTTGAGTAGACGTGGTTTGTTGGTTATTAAATGCACAGTTGATGATCTTGGATCAAGTGGGGTAGTTATTAAAGGTATTATTGGCAGTCTTGTCTTGAGAAGACGTGGTCTGGTGGTCATTAAATGCACAGTTGATGATATTGGATCAAGTGGGGTAGTTATTAAAGGCATTATTGGCAGTCTTGTCTTGAGAAGACGTGGTTTGGTGGTTATTAAATGCACAGTTGATGATCTTGGATCAAGTGGGGTAGTTATTAAA
This sequence comes from Cyrtodaria siliqua, assembly GCA_037043455.1. NCBI lineage: Eukaryota > Metazoa > Mollusca > Bivalvia > Adapedonta > Hiatellidae > Cyrtodaria > Cyrtodaria siliqua. The sequence goes on along the minus strand of JAWPHD010005920.1, from coordinate 48,500 downwards.
GGTATTATAGGCAGTCTTGTCTTGAGAAGACGTGGTTTGGTGGTTATTAAATGCACAGTTGATGATCTTGGATCAAGTGGGGTAGATATTAAAGGCATTATTGGCAGTCTGGTCTTGAGAAGACGTGGTTTGGTGGTTATTAAATGCACAGTTGATGATCTTGGATCAAGTGGGGTAGTTATTAAAGGCATTAATGGCAGTCTTGTCTTGAGAAGACATGGTTTGATGGTTATTAAATGCACAGTAGATGATCTTGGATAAAGTGGGGTAGTTATTAAAGGCATTATTGGCAATCTTGTCTTGAGAAGACGTGGTTTGGTGGTTATTAAATGCACAGTTGATGATCTTGGATCAACTGGGGTAGTTATTAAAGGTATTAATGGCAGTCTTGTCTTGAGTAGACGTGGTTTGGTGGTTATTAAATGCACAGTAGATGATCTTGGATCAAGTGGGGTAGTTATTAAAGGCATTATTGGCAGTCTTGTCTTGAGAAGACGTGGTTTGGTGGTTATTAAATGCACAGTTGATGATCTTGGATAAAGTGGGGTAGTTATTAAAGGCATTATTGGCAGTCTTGTCTTGAGAAGACATGGTTTGGTGGTTATTAAATACACAGTTGATGATCATGGATCAAGTGGGTAGTTATTAAAGGCATTATTGGCAGGTTTGTCTTGAGAATACGTGGTTTGGTGGTTATTAAATGCACAGTTGATGATCTTGGATCAAGTTGGGTAGTTATTAAAGGCATTATTGGCAGTCTTGTCTTGAGAAGACGTGGTTTGGTGGTTATTAAATGCACAGTTTATGATACTGGATCAAGTGGGGTAGTTATTAAAGGCATTATTGGCAGGTTTGTCTTGAGAATACGTGGTTTGGTGGTTATTAAATGCACAGTTGATGATCTTGGATCAAGTGGGGTAGTTATTAAAGGTATTATTGGCAATCTCGTCTTGAGAAGAAGTGGTTTGGAGGTTATTAAATGCACAGTTGATGATCATGGATCAAGTGGGGTAGTTATTAAAGGCATTATTGGCAGGTTTGTCTTGAGAATACGTGGTTTGGTGGTTATTAAATGCACAGTTGATGATCTTGGATCAAGTGGGGTAGTTATTAAAGGCATTATTGGCAGTCTTGTCTTGAGAAGACGTGGTTTGGTGGTTATTAAATGCACAGTTTATGATACTGGATCAAGTGGGGTAATTATTAAAGGCATTATTGGCAGGTTTGTCTTGAGAATACGTGGTTTGGTGGTTATTAAATGCACAGTTGATGATCTTGGATCAAGTGGGGTAGTTATTAAAGGCATTTATGGCAGTCTTGTCTTGAGAAGACGTGGTTTGGTGGTTATTAAATGCACAGTTGTTGATCTTGGATCAAGTGGGGTAGTTATTAAAGGCATTATTGGCAGTCTTGTCTTGAGAAGACGTGTTTTGGTGGTTATTAAATGCACAGTTGATGATCTTGGATCAAGTGGGGTAGTTATTAAAGGTATTGTTGGCAGTCTCGTCTTGAGAAGACGTGGTTTGGTGGTTATTAAATGCACAGTTGATGATCTTGGATCAAGTGGGGTAGTTATTAAAGGTATTGTTGGCAGTCTCGTCTTGAGAAGACGTGGTTTGGTGGTTATTAAATGCACAGTTGATGATCTTGGATCAAGTGGGGTAGTTATTAAAGGTATTGTTGACAATCTTGTCTTGAGAAGACGTGGTTTGGTGGTTATTAAATGCACAGTTGATGATCTTGGATCAAGTGGGGTAGTTATTAAAGGTATTGTTGGCAGTCTCGTCTGTAGAAGACGTGGTTTGGTGGTTATTAAATGCACAGTTGATGATCTTGGATCAAGTGGGGTAGTTATTAAAGGCATTATTGGCAGTCTTGTCTTGAGAAGACGTGGTTTGGTGGTTATTAAATGCACAGTTGATGATCTTGGATCAAGTGGGGTAGTTATTAAAGCTATTATTGGCAGTCTTGTCTTGAGCAGACGTGGTTTGTTGGTTATTAAATGCACAGTTGATGATCTTGGATCAAGTGGGGTAGTTATTAAAGGTATTATTGGGAGTTTTGTCTTGAGAAGACGTGGTTTGGTTGTCATTAAATGCACAGTTGAGGATATTGGATCAAGTTGGGTAGTTATTAAAGGCATTATTGGCAATCTTGTCTTGAGAAGACATGGTTTGGTGGTTATTAAATGCACAGTTGATGATCTTGGATCAAGTGGGGTAGTTATTAAAGGCATTATTGGCAGTCTTGTCTTGAGAAGACGTGGTTTGGTGGTTATTAAATGCAGAGCTGATGATCTTGGATCAAGTGGGGTAGTTATTAAAGGCATTAATGGAAGTCTTGTCTTGAGAAGACATGGTTTGGTGGTTATTAAATGCATAGTAGATGATCTTGGATCAAGTGGGGTAGTTATTAAAGGCATTTTTGGCAGTCTTCTCTTAAGAAGACGTGGTTTGGTGGTTAATAAATGCACAGTTGATGATCTTAGATCAAGTGGGGTAGTTATTAAAGGTATTATTGGCAGTCTTGTCTTGAGAAGACGTGGTTTGGTGGTTATTAAATGCACAGTGATGATCTTGGATCAAGTGGGGTAGTTATTAAAGGCAATGTTGGCAGTCTTGGATCAAGTGGGTAATGTATATTAAAGCTATTGTTGGCAATTTTTGAGAACATGGGTTGATAGTTATCAGAGTACACTTGGTGATCTTGGACAATGTGCAGTGATGGTTTTCAAATGTTCAGTTGGCCATCTTGAAAATCTTGGAATGATGGATATTAAAGGTACTGATGATTGGATGACATGGAGTAATGGTCAATGAAATTAAAGGTGTCAATTCTGGACAATGTAGGTTATTTGGTTACTAAAGGTATTGTTGGCAATCTTGGATGATGTGGGGGAGATGGTCATTAAAGTATCAGCTGGTAATCTTTGAAGATGTTGCATGATGGATGACAAGGGGAAATGGTAATTAGAGTACGCTTGGCAATGGTTATTAAATGTTCAATTCGCAACCTTGGACCAAGTGGGCTGATAAATATACTGTTGGCATTTTTAGATGATGTGGGGTGATGGTCATTAAAAGTCCACTAATTTTGTATGATGTGGGGTGTTATTTTGCATGATGTGGAGTGTTATTTATTAAAGGTATTGCTGGCAAACTTGAGAGGATGTGCGGTTGTGGTTATTAAATATACATTTTGCGATCTTGGATGACATAGGGTGGTAGTTATTAAAGGTGCAATCTTGGAGGACATGGGGCTATGGTTATTCAATGTACCATTGTGGATCTTGTGCAACATCCGGTGATAACTATTAAATGTACAGTTGACAATCTTGGATAACGTAGGGTGATGGCTATTAAATGTACAGATGGCCATCTTGGATGACATAATGTGATGGTTATTAAATGTACTTTTGACATTCTTTGATGAAATGCACATTTGGTTATCCTGAACGAAGTAGGGGTGATGGTTGGAATGGCAGAGTGTGATGTTATGGGAATGGCAGAGTGTGATGTGATGGGAATGGCAGAGTGTGATGTGATGTGGATGGCAGAGTGTGATGAGATTGGATTGGCAGGGTGTGATGGGATGGGAATGGCATTGTGTAATATGATGGGAATGACAGAATATGATGTGATGGGAATGGCAGAGTGTGATGTGATGGGAATGGCAGTGTGTGATGTGATGGGGGTGGCAGAATGTGATGTGATGGAAATGGCAGTGTGTGATGTGATGGAAATGGCAGTGTGTGATGTGATGGGGGTGGCAGAGTGTGATGTGATGGGAATGGCAGAGTGTGGTGTGATGGGAATGGCAGAGTGTGGTGTGATGGGAATGGAAGAGTGTGGTGTGATGGGAATGGCAAAGTCGGATGTGATGTGAATGGAAGAGTGTGATGTGATGTCAATGGAAGAGTGTGATGTGATGGGAATGGCAGTGGGATGTGATCGGAATGGCAGGGTGTGATGTGATGTGGATGGTAGAGTGTGATGTGATGGGAATGGCAGAGTGTGATGTGATGGGGATGGCATAGCGTGATGTGATAGGAATGACAAAGTGTGATGTGATGGGAATGGCATAGTGTGATGTGATGGGAATGGCATAGTGTGATGTGATGGGAATGACAGAGTGTGGTGTGATGGGAATGGCAGAGTAAAATGTGATGAGGATGTCAGAGTGGGATGTGATGGGAATGTCAAAATGGGATGTGATGTGGATGGCAGAGTGTGATATGATGGGGATGGCATAGTGTGATGTGATGGGAATGACAAAGTGTGATGTAATGGGAATGGCAGAGTGTGATGTGATAACAATGGCAGAGTGTGGTGTGATGGGAATGGCAGAGTGTGATCTGATGTGAATGGCAGAGTGTGATGCGATGTGAATGGCAGGGTGTGATGTGATGGAAAGGGAAGAGTGTGATGTGATGGGAATGGCAGAGTGTGATGTGATGGAAATGGCAGTGTGTGATGCGATGGATAGGGAAGAGTGTGATGTGATGGGAATGGCAGAGTGTGATGTGATGGAAATGGCAGTGTGTGATGTGATGGGGGTGGCAGAGTGTGATGTGATGAAAATGGCAGAGTGTGATTTGATGGGAATGACGGAGTGTGATGCGATGTGAATGGAAGAGTGTAATGTGATGTGAATGGCAGAGTGTGATGTGATGGGACTGGCAGAGTGTGATGTGATGGGAATGACGAAGTGTGATGTGATGCGAATGGAAGAGTGTGATGTGATGGGAAGGGCAGAGTGTGATGTTATGGGAATGGCAAAGTGTGATATGATGTGGATGGTAGAGTGTAATGTGATGGAAATGGCAGAGTGTGATGTGAAGGGAATGGCAGAGTGTGGTGTAATGGGAATGGCAGAGTGTGATGGGATGGGAATGACGGAGTGTAATTTAATGTGAATGGCAGTGTGTGATGTGATGGGAATGGCAGAGTGTGATCTGATAGGAATGGAAGAGTGTGATGTGATGGGAATGATGGAGTGTGATGTGGTGTGAATGGAAGAGTTTGATGTGATGTGAATGGCAGTGTGATGTGATGGGAATGACAGAGTGTGATGTGATGGGAATGGACGAGTGTGATGTGATGGGAAAGGCAGAGTGTGATTTGATGGGAATGGCAGTGTGTGTGATGGGAATGGCAGAGTGTGATGTGACGGGAATGTCAGAGTGTGAATTGTGACGAGAATGAAAAAGTGTGATATGATGAGAATGATAGAGTGTAGTATGATTAGAACCAGTGTACTATGATGAGAATGATGGTGTGTAGTCTGATGAGTTTGATAGAGCAAGATAGGATGATTATGGCATAGCGCTCTACCATAACCATTATATCATGCACTACCTTATGGAGAGCATGGCATGATCAGTATGATAGAGCAAGGCATGATGAGTACAGCACGGCGCTTTACTATACTCAACATGCAAGTCTCTATCATACAGACTATACCCTAGTCTAACATACTCATCAGTATACACAATATCATACTCATAATACCACAATCTGTCATACCATACTATGCTCAATCATCCTCACCACAGCATGCACTGCCACACTCACCACAGCATCACACACTGCCATTCCCATCACATCACACTCTGTCATTCTCATCATATCACACTGCCATTTCGATCACATCACACTCTGCCATTCGCATCACATCGCATTATGCCATTCTCATCACATCACACTGCCATTCCAATCACACCACAATCTGCCATTCCCATCACATCACACTCTGCCATTCCCATCACATCACACCCTGCCATTCCCATCACATCACACTATGCCATCTCCATCACATCACACTCTGCCATCCACATCACATCACATGCTACCATTCCCATAACATCACACACATCCATTCCCATCACATCACACTCTGCCATCCACATCACATCACATGCTACCATTCCCATAACATCACACACATCCATCTCCATCACATCACACTCTGCCATCCACATCACATCACATGCTACCATTCCCATAACATCACACACATACATTCTCATCACAACACTGTCATTCCCATCACACCACACTCTGCCATTGTTATCACATCACACTCTGCCATTCCCATTACATCACACTTTGTCATTCCCATCACATCACACTATGCCATCCCCATCATATCACACTCTGCCATCCACATCACATCACATTTTGACATTCCCATCACATCCCACTCTGACATCCTCATCACATCTTACTCTGCCATTCCCATCACACCACACTCTGTCATTCCCATCACATCACACACTATCATTCCCATTGCTTCACACCCTGCCATTCTCTTCACATCACACTATACCATATCAATCACATTACACTTTGCCATCCACATCACACGCTACCATTCCCATAACATCACACACTGTCATTCCCATCACTTCATACTCTGTCATTCCCATCACATCACATTCTGCCATCACCATCACATCACACTCTGTTATTCCCATCACATCACAAGCTGCCATTTCTATCAAATCACAATCTGCCATTCCAATCACATCACACACAGCCATTCTCATCACATCACACTTGGCCACTCCCATCACATCATCCTCTGCCATTCCCATCACACCACATTCTGCCATCACCATCACATCACACTCTGCTATTCCCATCACATCTGACTCTGCCATTCCCATCACATCACACACTGTCATTCCCATCACTTCATACTCCGCCATTTCCATCACACCACATTCTGACATCACCATCACATCACACTCTGTCATTCCCATCAAACCACAAGCTGCCATTCCCATCACACTACACACTGTCATTCCCATCACATCACACTCTGCCATTCCCATCACATCACACTTTGCCATCACCATCACATCACATCCTGCCATTCCCATCACTTCACACTCTGTCATTCCCATCACATCACACTCTGTCATTCCCATCACATCACACTCTGTCATTCTAATCACATCACATTACGCCATCACCATCACATCACACTCTGCCATTCCCATCACATCACTCCCTGTCATCACAATCACATCACACTCTGCCATTCCCATCACACTCTGCCATTCCCATCACATCACACTCTGCCATTCTCACCACATCACACTCTGCCATTCCCATCACATCACACACTGTCATTCCCATCACATCACACTCTGTCATTCTAATCACATCACACTATGTCATTCCCATCACATCAGACTCTGTCATTCCCATCAAATCACACTCTGTCATTCTCATCACATCACACTATGTCATCCCCATCACATCACACACTGCCATTCCCATCACATCAGACTCTGTCATTCCCATCACACCACACTCTGACATTCCCATCACATCACACACTGTCATTCCCATTGCTTCACACCCTGCCATTCTCTTCACATCACACTATACCATATCAATCACATTACACTTTGCCATCCACATCACACGCTACCATTCCCATAACATCACACACTGTCATTCCCATCACTTCATACTCTGTCATTCCCATCACATCACATTCTGCCATCACCATCACATCACACTCTGTTATTCCCATCACATTACAAGCTGCCATTTCTATCACATCACAATCTGCCATTCCAATCACATCACACACAGCCATTCTCATCACATCACACTTGGCCACTCCCATCACATCATCCTCTGCCATTCCCATCACACCACATTCTGCCATCACCATCACATCACACTCTGCTATTCCCATCACATCTGACTCTGCCATTCCCATCACATCACACACTGTCATTCCCATCACTTCATACTCCGCCATTTCCATCAAACCACATTCTGACATCACCATCACATCACACTCTGTCATTCCCATCAAACCACAAGCTGCCATTCCCATCACACTACACACTGTCATTCCCATCACATCACACTCTGCCATTCCCATCACATCACACTTTGCCATCACCATCACATCACATCCTGCCATTCCCATCACTTCACACTCTGTCATTCCCATCACATCACACTCTGTCATTCCGATCACATCACACTCTGTCATTCTAATCACATCACATTACGCCATCACCATCACATCACACTCTGCCATTCCCATCACATCACTCCCTGTCATCACAATCACATCACACTCTGCCATTCCCATCACACTCTGCCATTCCCATCACATCACACTCTGTCATTCCCATCACATCACACTGCCACTCCAATCACATCACACTGCCATTCCCATCACATCACTCTGCCATTCCCATCACATCACACGCTACCATACCCATCACATCACACTCTGCCATTCTCACCACATCACACTCTGCCATTCCCATCACATCACACACTGTCATTCCCATCACATCACACTCTGTCATTCTAATCACATCACACTATGTCATTCCCATCACATCAGACTCTGTCATTCCCATCAAATCACACTCTGTCATTCTCATCACATCACACTATGTCATCCCCATCACATCACACACTGCCATTCCCATCACATCAGACTCTGTCATTCCCATCAAATCACACTCTTTCATTCTCGTCACATCACATTCCGCCATCACCATCACATCACACTCTGCCATTCCCATCACATCACACTCTGCCATTCAAATCACATCACACTCTGCCATCCCCATCACACCACACTACCATTCCCATCACATAACTCTTCCATTCCCATCACATCACACACTGCCATTCCCATCGCATTACACTTTGCCATTCCCTTCACATCGCACTCTGCCATTCCCATCACACCACACTCTGCCTTTCCCATCACATCAAACTCTTCCATTCACATCACATCACACTTTTCCATTCGCATCACATCACACTCTACCATTCGCATCACATCTCACTCTGCCATTCCCATCACATCACACTCTGTCATTCCCATCACATCACACTGCCATTCCCATCACATCACACTCTGCCATTCCCATCAAACCACACTCTGCCATTCCCATCACATCACACACTGCCATTCTTATCACATCACACTCTACCATTCGCATCACATCACACTCTGCCATTCCCATCACATCACACTCTGCCAATCCCATCCCATCACATCGCACTCTTCCATTCCCATCCCATCACACTCTACCATTCGCATCACATCGCACTCTGCCATTCTCATCACATCACACTCTGCCATTCCCATCCCATCACACTCTGTCATTCCCATCACATCACACTCTCCCATTCCCATCCCATCACACTCTGTCATTCACATCACATCACACTCTGCCATTCCCATCCCATCACACACTACTATTCCCATCACATCACACTCTGCAATTTCCATCACATCAAACTGCCATTCCCATCACATCACACTCTGCCACACCCATCACATCACACTCTGCCATTCCCATCACATCACACTCTGCCATTCCAATCACATCACACACTGCCATTCCCCTTACATCACACTGCCATCCTCACCAAAACTCACTCAGCTATCCTCAGCACACCTTGCTCAACCATCCTTAGCACACCTTGTTCTACTATCCTCAAAACACCTCACCCTGCCATTCACATCACACCTCGCTCCACCATCCTGACACCTCGCTCCACCATGTATCCTCACCTCACCTCACCTGCAAGAAGGACTGGCACACTGCACAGTGTATTTAAAAATGCATAGAGTGGTGAAGGACTTGCACACTGTACAGTGTATTTAAGAATTATAGAGTGGTGAAGGACTGGCACACTGTACAGTGTATTTAGGTTGATACAGAGTGGTGAAGAAGGAATGGCACACTGTACAGTGCATTTAAGAATTATAGAGTGCTGAAGAAGGACTGTCACACTGTACAATGTATTTAAGAACTAGAAAATGTGTCCAAGGGACCTGAATGCCCTGCTAAAGGTTATTGGTTGCTCACAAAATGGAGTAATTGATTTAAGAGGGCAAGAGGGCCAAGATGGCCCTAAATCAATCACCTGAGTACTGGCCCATTATCAAACTTCTTCAAAATCTTATGGTCATATACAATCTGTGCAAGTTTGGTTAAGACTGTTCAAGAAATGTGGCCTCTGCTGTGTTAACATCATTGATGTAAAGACACTGACGAAGTTTGGTAAAGATCAAATACAAAATGAAGGTGCTTAGTGTTTTTAAGAGTTTGGAAACTATATGTCTTTTGGTATCTGAGAAACTGAGTTAATAAAAAAACTTAAATGTAAAACTTCAATGTAAATTAAGAAAGTGCCAAAGGTAGGTGAAGGTAATTCATATCAACCTACTTTTCATTGGAACATATCACTGTCATGTAGTTATCAACATTTGTAAAGTTTGAAAGCTCTAAGGCATCTGTTGTTGGAGAAAAAACTTTATGTAACAAGAAATCCGTGGATTCACATGTCTCGCCTAACAGGGGCTGGACTTAAAAATAAAAAGGTCAATGATGCTTAAATGAAAGTTTGTAAACATTTTAGTAACTAACAAGAGGTCAATGACCTTGAAGCTCTACTGATTGATTTTGATTTCAGGAAGTAGTCGCTACAGACTTGTTTTTTGAAAAATTATTTTTAGCCGTGGTGGCCATCTTGAATTTCCGGCCGACTTGAAATTTTGCTAGGATCAATAAGACATCAAGAGTAACATTCCTGTGAAGTTTCATGAAAATCCGTCAAGTAGTTTCAGAGGAGTTGTCGCTACAAGTTTTCATGATATAACTATATGTAACCAAAGATGGCCACTGACAGCCATGTTTAACGTCGAATCAAAATAGTGTTTGACTCTGATAAACGTCATGTCATGCTGATCATTTTACAAAAAGTCCCATATCAATATCACTTATAGTTTCAAGACGTAGTCGCTACAAACTTGTTTTTTAAAAATCTATTTTTAGCTGTGGCGGCCATCTTGAATTTCTGGCCGATCTGAAATTTTGCTAGGATCAATTAGACATTAAGAGCAACATTCCTGTAAAGTTTCATGAAAATCTGCCAAGTAGTTTCAAAGGAGTAGTCGCTACAAGTTTTTACTATATAACTCTATGTAAACAAAGATGGCCACTGGCAGCCATGTTTAACGTTGAATCAAAACAATTTTTGACAAGGACCAACATCATGTCATGCTGATCATTTTAGAAAAAGTCCCATATCAATATCACTTATAGTTTTCAAGAAGTAGTCGCTACAAACTGGTATTTTTAATATTTATTTTTAGCCGTTGCGGCCATCTTTAATTTCCGGCCAACCTGAAATTTTGCTAGGATCAATTAGACATCAAGAGCTACATTCGTTTGAAGTTTCATGAAAATCCGACAAGTAGTTTCAGAGGAGTAGTCGCTACAAGTTTTCATTATATAACTCTATGTAAACAAAGATGGCCGCTGGCAGCCATGTTTAACGTCAAATCAAAACGATTTTCGACAAGGACCAACATCATGTCATGCTGATCATTTTAGAAAAGTCCCATATCAATATCACTTATAGTTTTCATGAAGTAGTCGCTACAAACTTGTTTTTTAAAAACCTATTTTTAGATCTGGCGGCCATCTTGGATTTTACATCAACATGAATTTTTGCTAGGATCAACTAGACTTCATGGGCAACATTTCTGTAAAGTTTCATGAAAATCCATTCAGTAGTTTCAGAGAAGTAGTCGCTACAAAAAAAAGTTTACGGACAGACGGACGGACGACGGACGCCGTACCACGGCATAAGCTCTGCTGATCTCTGATCAGTAGAGCTAAAAACAATCAAGTTTGCCGTTTGCTGAGATGACATTTAAGTGCATTTGTTTAAAAACAAAATGCCATTCTATTAAAAACAAGAGGCCCAAGAGGGCCTGTGGATGCTCTACTGTCTAAAACAGCTCTTATATCAAGGGTTGTCGACATAAAATTCCCATCATTAGTTTTTTTAAAACATTGCAAAAACAATGGTAATCATGGGCAATAAGTCTGCTGTGTCTAGTCTGGCATGGGCATATTTTAATTTGTCCCACTTTCTTCTATGAATGAAATTTCATAACAAGAGGTCAATGACCTTGAAGCTCTGCTGATAGGTTTTTGATAGCTAGATCAGCATTCCTGTGAAGTTTCATGAAAATCCGTCAAGTAGTTTCAGAGGAGTAAGTGGCTACATGTTTTCATTATATAACTCTATGTAAACAAAGATGGCCACCAATGGCCATGTTTGACGTCAAATCAAAATAATTTTTGACAAGGATCAATATCATGTCATTATGACTGATCATTTTAGAAAAAGTCCCATATCAATATCACTTATAGTTTTCAAGAAGTAGTCGCTACAAACTTGTATTTTGAAAATCTATTTTTAGCCATGGTAGCCATCTTGAATTTCCGGCCGACCTGAAATTTTGCTAGGATCAATTAGACACCAAGAGCAACATTCCTGTGAAGTTTCATGAAAATGTGTCGAGTAGTTACAGAGGAGTAGTCGCTACAAGTTTTTACTAGATAACTCTATGTAAACAAAGATGGCCACTGACAGCCATGTTTAACATCAAATCAAAATGATTTTCGATAAGGACCAACATCATGTCATGCTGATCATTTTAGATAAAGTCCCATATCAATATCGCTTATAGTTTTCAAGAAGTAGTAGCTACAAACTTGTTTCTTGAAAATCTATTTTTAGCCGTGGCGGCCATCTTGAATTTTCGGCCGACCTGAAGTTTTGCTAGGATCATTTAGACATCAAGAGCAACATTCGTTTGAAGTTTCATGAAAATCCGTCAAGTAGTCTCAGAGGAGTAGTCGCTACAAGTTTTCATTATATAACTCTGTTAACAAAGATGGCCGCTGGCGGCCATGTTTAAAGTCGCATCCAAATAATTTTCGACAAGGATCAACATCATTCCATACTGATCATTTAGGAAAAGTCCCATATCAATATCACTTATAGTTTTCAAGAAGTAGTCGCTACAAACTTTTTTTTAAAAATCTATTTTTGGTGTCTATCTTGGATTTCACATCAACATAAAATTTTGCTAGGATCAACTAGACTTCATGGGCAACATTTCTGTAAGGTTTCATTAAAATCCATTCAGTAGTTTCAGAGGAGTAGTCGCTACAAAAAAAAGTTTACAGTCGGACAGACAGACAGACAGACGGACGGACGACGGACACCGCACCACGGCATAAGCTCTGCTGCTAAAAATGGGTGGGGGGGTGTTTATATTAACATTCTAAACAAATATGGTAAAGATCAGATAAAAAATTAAGTAACTACAGATTATACAATATAGCATTTTTCAACAAATCAAGGGCCATAACCTGTCGTTACTAACTAGATCTAGCTGGTTTTCGAACTTGTCCAAAATTTCATTGATATACGATGCTTTGCACAACTAGACATCATACTGAGGCTTCCTGCCAAATTTTGTAGAAATCCAACAAGCCGTTTAGGAGGAGTAGCGCCGACAAGAAATTTAAAGTAAAAATTTCAAAATTTCAAAGTGCCATAACTCCGTCATAAATCAGCCAACTGGACAAAAGCGCGATATGCACAACTAGACTTCTTACCGATGCTTCCTGCCAAGTTTTGTCGAAATCCAACAAGGCGTTTAGGAGGAGTAGCGCCGACAAGAAAAAAATGCAATTGGCACAGCGATGCTTCCTGCTAACACGGTGTTAACACACACAAAAAAAAAATGTATTTACTTCCTTATGTGGCGTTGGGGATGCGCGCTCATACTGCCGCATAATAAACTTTTAAAAAAATAACACTGTAATGACATCATAATTTTATCACTCTTCAGTGGACGCAGTTAAATAGACCGTGATTATATAGTTTCAGCAAAGAGAAGCAACTCGTACAACCTGTATCTGTTTGACTTACATAGAGTTACCCATCTTTACAGTTTAAAATTGTTTTACATTGACGATTCCAAGCGCATTGTTATAACGATCGAGGTGACTGATGGAACAATGCAAACATACCATTTTTACAATGAAATTGTTGAATAGACTTGCAAACAAGTTTCTAATTCATAAAAGTTTACTGTATCTTGACCTAGTTGAATCTATCACTCGATAAAATACATGACGGAAACTGGGCTTGTAAACAAAATGATTTCTCAGTTTTAGTCTATTTATAAACAGGTCACGTGCCACTTCGATAATTTATATAAAACAAAATTCTTTGGTATCAAATTTCCAGGAAGAGGTAACCTAATAGAAAATAGAGTAAAAATTGTCAGGATACATAGATTTGTCTGAAAAATTAATTAATGTTTACATAAGTGACGGAAAGTGGCCCCCAACGGGTATATATACTAATAATAATAAAAAACAAGAGCTGTCGGAGAACAGCGCAGCTCGACTATTCGATTTTTCGGAGAATAATAAATTTATAGCTAGTAATTTTTTATACCATCAGAAAACAAGGCTACAACAATGTGGGGTGGGGTTGGGAGCACAACATAACTATGTGTAAGAATTGACCAAAACTATACAGAAATATGTAAAAAAAAATGTTTTAAAAAATCGAGTTTTGAGTGGGGTGCGGGGTGGGGATGGGAGAGAGGCGGGGGTGGATGGTGGGAGGAGTGGGGGTGGTGAGGGCAACATATATGTGTAAGAAAAAAAGAAGAAAAAAGTTTCAAGTGGGGGTGGGGGGGGAGAGCGTGGGGGAGAGGCGGGAGTTAGTTGGGGGCGGGGGGAGGGTGCAACATATATGTGTAAGAATTGACTAAAACAACAAAGAAATATGTAAAAAAAATAAAAAAATCTAGTGTGGGGGGGGGGGGGGGGGGGGAGAGGAGGGTTGCAACATGCAACATATATGTGTAAGAATTGACTAAAACAACACAGAAATATGTACAAAAAAAAAAGGTATGGAGGGGGGGCGGGGGTAGAGGGGGTGGGGGGGGTGGAGGAGGGACCCCATGCCCCAATATTGGCAAAGTAATAAGATGCATAATGCTATAACAAATCCCAAACCAAAATTATAGATATATACATGCTTACATGCAAACCTAGATCTGCCTTTATTGCACATTTTATGGGCCATCACACTTTGGGTTCCATGGGAGCCCAGAATTTGCAGAAGACAAAATTACTTATCCAACCCTTTACAACATACTATAAGGAAACCAATTTCAAAATTTAGTTCTGCTAGGACAAAAAATGTAACCAATATAGACCTGTAAACACAGCTTACACGCAAAATTTGATGTGAAACAGACATATTTTAAGGGCTATCAGAATTTGGGTTCCATGGGAGCCCAGGGGTTACAGGAACCAAAATTACTTAAGCAGCCCTTACGATAATGCTATAAGGAAGCTAATGGCCAAATTTGGTTGTGCTAGGGTAAGAATTGTAAGAGATATAGACTTGTAAACACAGCTTACACGCAAAATTTGATGTGAAATGGGGCACATTTTATGGGCTATCATAATTTGGGTTCCATGGGAGCCCATGCGTTACAGGAACCAAAATTGCTTATGCAGCCCTTAAGATAATGCTACAAGGAAGCCCATGAACAAATTTGGTTGTGGTAGGATAAGAAATGTAAGAGATATAGACTTGTAAACACAGCTTACACGCAAACCTTGATGTGGGACGCCGACTCCGACCCCGGGGTGATTACATAAGCTCTCTTATTCTTCGAATAGTCGAGCTAAAAAGGAAAAACATGTTTGGTAAAGATCAGATGAAAAATGAAAGCCCTATCGTATTAATGAGGCAAAATATAGCATTTTTAACTAAATCAAGGGCCATAACTCTGCTGTTATTGGTCCAATCTGGCTAGTTTTTGAACTTGTGTGAGCTTTCATTGATATTAAAAATCTGGTAAAGATTGGATGAAAAATGAAGGCCTTTGGCCAGTAGAGCTAAAAATCATCAGCTCCAAAAAGTAAGTCAAGGTCATAGATGAAATCCAGGCATCCAAAAAAAAGATGCACTACCGAAGACACAACTATGTCAAAATAGAATATGTTTTCTTCCAAAGATTAAGCTATAAATCAGGTTTAAAACATCTAGTGCATAATTCTAGTTCATGAGAAAGTGATGTAAATGTAACAATTAAAGTTATCTGCCCTTTCCTTGGATGGTGAAGGTCACATCCACCTTTGCTTTGTCACGTTGCAATGTACCACTCAAGATACAACTATAAGCAAAGTTTGAAAGGTCTTAGTGCATACAGTTTGTGAAAAAGTGACCTAAATGCCAAAGTTGAAGGTAAAAATTATAAGGTTATCTCATTTGCTTTGTCACGTTGCGATGCATCACCCAAGATATAACTATAAGCAAAGTTTGAAAGGTCCAGTGTATACAGTTTGTGAGAAAATGACCTAAACGCAAAACTTAAATGTTGCGGCCGCTGCAGCCGGAAAAGCAACACCTATGTCTCTTTTTCCTTCGAAAAGGCGAGACAAAAAACTTGAACCTAAAACTTCACTGCAAATTAACAAAGTGCCGAGGGTAGGTCAAGGTAATTCACTTTTCATTGGAACATATCGCTGTCACGTAGTTATCAACATTTGAAAAGTTTGAAAGCTTTAAGGCATCTGGTGTTGGAGAAATGGACTTGAATGAAAAACTTTGATGTAAATTAACAAAGTGTAAAAAGTAGGTCAAGGTCATTTATATTGACCTGATTCGGGTAGGAACATATTGCTGCTATATAAATGTAAGTGTGTATGAAGTTTGAAAACTGTACGGCTTTTGGTATCTGAGAAACTGACTTAATAGACAACTTGAGTGTAAAAACACACTGTACAAAGTATTTAAAGATGGTACAAAGTGTTGAAGGACTGTCACATTGTACAATATATTTAAGTTGGTACAGAGTGTTGAAGAAGGACTGGCACACTGTACAATGGTTTTAATTATATATAGGGTGGTGAAGAAGGACTGGCACACTGTACAATGTGAAGATGGTACAGAGTGTTGAAGGACTGTCACATTGTACAATGTATTTAAATTGGTACAGAGTGTTGAAGAAGGACTGGCACACTGTATAATGGTTTTAAAGATGGTACAGAGTGTTGAAGGACTGTCGCATTGTACATTGTATTTAAGTTGGTATAGATTGGTGAAGAAGAACTGGCACACTGTACAATGTATTTAAAGATGGTACAGAGTGTTGAAGGACTGGCACACTACAATGTTTTTAATTACATACAGAGTGGTGAAAAACTGGAACACTGTACAGGGTATTTAAGAATGTATAGAGTGATGAAGAAGGACTGGCACACTGTACAATGTATTTAGGAATGTATAGAAAGGTGAAGGACTGGCACCTTATAGTGGTGTATTTAAGAATGTAGTGAAGAAGAACTGTCGCAATTTACAGTGCATATAAGAACGTATTCAGTGGTGAAGATGGACTGGCACACTGCACATTTTATCTAAAAAAAAATAAGAGTCATGAAGAAGGACTGTCATATATTGTACAATGTATTTAAGAGCATATAGAGTGGTAAAGAAGGACTGGCACATTGTACATTGTATTTAACAATGAATATAGTACTAGAGAATGTATATAGTAGTCAAAAAAGGCATGGCACACCGTATAGTGTATTTAAGTAATACAGAGTGGTAAAGAAGAGCTGGCACACTGTACTGTGTATTTAAGAATGTATATAGTTGTCAAAAACTGCACATTGTATCTAAAAACATACAGATTCATGAAGAAGGACAGTTACATTGTACAATGTATTTAAGAACATATAGAGTGGTAAAGAAGGACTGGCATCAGTACTTCTTTTAAAAAATTGCAAAAACAACAGGGCTAGGAAGGCCTTACATTGCTCACCTGGTAATCATGGGCATTAAGTCTGCTGTGTCTAGTCTGGCATGGGTATTCTTTAATTTGTCTCACTTGCTTCTATGAATGAAATTTCATAAAATTGGGTGGCGGGAGGGGGTGGGGGGGGGGGGGGTATTTTAACACTCTAACAAATATGGTAAAGACAATATAAACAAGAGGCCCAAGAGGGCCTGTAGACGCTCTACTTGTATGATGTGATTCAAAAACATAAACATGATAGAGGCCAACCCAAGAAACATGTTTCCTATATATAACTATGTAAACTTGGAGTTATCGTGGCGGCCATTTTGAATAATTTTGATTATTCGACGATAACGAAAAACACAAACTTGATAGAGGCCAACCCAAGGAACATGTAAATGATATTTCAGTAAAATGGAATAAGTGGTTTCGGAGATGTCGTTTGAAATTTCCTTAAATTTGACCTAGTTTTAGCCATGGTGGCCATCTTGAATGACTGGCGGCCGCGAAAAACACAAATCTGAGAGGGACTATCCCAAACATCATTGTGATTACGTTTCATCAAAATCCTTCAAGAGGTTTCAGAGAAGATGTCATTTTTAACCTTTTCCTATATAACTCTATGTAAACTTTGAGTTGCCGTGGCGGCCATTTTGATTATTCGACGATAACGAAAAACACAAACTTGATAGAGGCCAACCCAAGGAACATGTAAATGATATTTCAGTAGAATGGAATAAGTGGTTTCGGAGGAGATGTCGCTTGAAATTTCCTTAAATTTGACCTAGTTTTAGCCATGGCGGCCATCTTGGATGACTTGGATGACTTTTATAAAATTGCTAACAGACGGCCAGAAGGACAGACAGACGGACGACGGACGAAAAGTGATCACATAAGCCCTCCTGGCCTTTGACCAGTAGAGCTAAAAATGAAGTAACTACAGATTTAACAAAGGAAAATACAATACAGCACTTTCAAACAAATCAAGGGCCATAACTCTGTCATTACTAACAAGATCTAGCTGGTTTTCGAACTTGTCCAAGATTTCATTGATATACTGTGCTTTGTACAACTAGACATCATACTGAGGATTCCTGCCAAATTTAGACGTTTAGCAGTAGTGCCGACAAGAAATTTAAAGTAAAAAATGTCAAGAGGCCATAACTTGATCAAAAATCAATGAACTGGAAATAAAAAATGCAATAGGCACAACTAATAATCATAGGAAACTGCTAAGTTTCGTCAAATCAAACACAGCGTTAACAAAACAAAAATTTGGTAAAGATCGGATGAAAAATGAAGGCCCTAACGAGTCAAAATATAGCATTTTTAACGAAATCAAGGGCATTAACTCCTTTAGTCCGATTTGGCTGATTTTCGAACTTGTCAGAGCTTTCATTGATATTAACAATCTGGTAAGCTTAGTAAAAGATCGAATGAAAACTGAAGGCCCTTTCGTCTTAACGAGGCAAAATATTGCATTTACAATCAAGGGCATTAACTCCGCTGTTACTAGTCCGATCTAGCTTGTTTTTGAACTTGTCTGAGCTTTCATTGATAGTAACAATCTGGTATGGTTTGGTTAAGATCTGATGAAAACTGAAGGCCCTTTCGTCTTAACGAGGCAAAATATAGCATTTACAATCAAGGGCATTAACTCCGCTGTTACTGGTCCGATCTGGCTTGTTTTTGAACTTGTCTGAGCTTTCATTGATATTAACAATGTTAAAGTTTGATAAAGATCGGATGACAAATGAAGGCCCTATTGTTTTACGAGGTAAAAGTTAAGACGATGGACGACAACGACGACGGACGAAGAGTGATTGAAATAGCTCACCTGTGAGCCTTAAGCTCAGGTGAGCTAAAATGTATAGAGTGGTAAAGAAGGACTGGCACACTATACTGGTGTATTTAAGAGTGTATAGAGTGGTAAAGAAGGACTGGCACACTCTACAGTGTGTTTAAGAACATATAGAGCAGTGAAGAAGGACTGGGATACTATTTAAAAAGAAACGTGGAAATTCCACGAAAACCAGTTTTCAGAGCAGAAAACATTTTTCTATTTTTAGTAGCAGTGACCTTGAACTTGACCTCAGTAACCCCAAATACAATCCTAAGCTTCCTTTACATATAAGGTACCTACATAGCAAGTTTTGTTCCAATATCTCATTCCAAACTAAAGTTATTGAGAAGAAAATGTTTTTCCTATTTTTTAGTAACAATGACCTTCTTTTTGGTATAAGCTACCTACACAGCAAGTTTCATTCTAATATCTCATTCTTTACTTTGGTTATTGAGAGGGAACTATTTTTAGTAACAGTGACCTTGACCCCAGTGACCCCAACTGCACTCCCAAGCTTCCTTTCCATATAAGCTACCTACCCTGCAGTTGGCAATTCTGGAGGTTGTGGGCCGATGGTTATTAAAGGTATAGATGGTGATCGTGGACATCATTGTGGGATGGCTATTAAATGTACTATAGAGGAATCATGCAGGACTTGGGTGACGGTTATTAAAGGTATAGATGAAGATCTTGGACATCATTGCGGGATGGCTATTAAATGTACGGTTTGCAATCTTGAACTATGTTTGATGGTTATTAAAGGTATAGATGGTGATCTTGGACATTGTTGGGGGATGGCTATTAGATGCTTGGAGGATGTGGGCTGATGGTTATTAAAGGTATAGATGGTGATTTGGAACATTATTGGGAGATGGCTATTAAATGTACCATTTGCAATCTTGGAGAATGTTTGGTCATTGTTATTAGATGGTCATTAAATTTATAGTTTGCAGAGAAATGTTTATTAAAGGTACTGAAGCCAATCTTGGGCAATGTGTGCTTGGTAATCTTGGAGAACATGTGGTTATGGTTATTAAATGTGCTATTGGCAATCTCGGATGATGTTTGGTAATGGTTATTAAACGTACAAGTTTTTCAAAACTCTCAATAATACAGATGGTTTGGCTGTGTCACTTTCCCTTTAAACGTACCATTAGCAATTTTGGATGACGTGGGTTAATGTTATTAAACGTACAGTTGTCAATATCGGACAACGTTGGGTAATGGTTACTAAAGGTATTGTTAGCAATTTTGGACAATGTTGGGTAACGATTATTTGAGGTATTTTGGTAATTGTTTAACAATGTACTGTTGGCAATCTTGGATGACATGGAGGGATGGTTATTAAAGGTTCCCTTGGCAGCCATGGACAAATTATTATTATTATCATTAAACGTGCTGTTGGCAATTTTCAGTGGTTGTCATTTCAGTGTGATGGCTTTTAAAGGTAGTTTTGGTGATCTTCAATGACATTTGGTGATCTTGAATGACATTTGGTGATCATTTACTAACTGAGAGTGCAGTTGGTGATCTTGGATGAGGTGAGGTGATGAACATTAAATTAACAGTTCGCAATATTGCACGACTTGGGGTGATGGTCATTAAATTCACAGTTGGAAATTGTATATGTCATAGACTGATGTTTATTAAAGGTACTGTTGGCCATCTTGAGAGGATGTGAGGTGGGGGTTATTAAAGTTACAGTTGTCATTCTTGAGAAAACATAGGGTGGTGGTTATTAAAGGTTCAGTTTGCGACCTTGGTTAACGTAGGATGATGAATATTAAAGGTACTGTTGTCCATTTTGGAGGACCTGGGATGGTGGTAATTAAAGGTACTGTTGTCCATTTTGGAGGACCTGGGATAGTGGTAATTAAAGGTAGTTGTCCACTTTGGAGGACCTGGGATTGTGGTAATTAAAGGTAATGTTGTCCTTTTTGGAGGACCTGGGATGGTGGTAATTAAAGGTTATTTTGTCCATTTTGGAGGACCTGGGATAGTGGTAATTAAAGATAGTTGTCCATTTTGGAGGACCTGGGATGGTGGCAATTAAAGGTACTGTTGTCCATTTTGGAGGACCTGGGATAGTGGTATTTGAAGGTAGTTGTCCATTTTGGAGGACCTGGGATGGTGGTAATTAAAGGTAGTGTTGTCCATTTTGGAGGACCTGGGATAGTGGTATTTAAAGGTACTGTTGTCCATTTTGGAGGACCTGGGATGGTGGTAATTAAAGGTAATGTTGTCCATTTTGGAGGACCTGGGATGTTGGTAATTAAAGGTACTGTTGGCAATTTTAGATGGTCATTAAAGGTACAGCCGGCAATCTTTGAGGATGTGGGGTGATGGATATTAAATGTAAAGTTGGCCATACTGAATGACATAGGGCGATAGTTACTCAGGTACTGTTTGCGATCTCGGAAAATGTGAAGTGAGGGTTATTAATGTACTGTTGGCCATATTGTATGACACAGTGCAATGGTTATTAAAGTAGCTATCCCGCCAACATCCCGCCAACAACATATGTACACTGTTTCTAAACCTTCTGACAACAAGGTATATATATATATATATATATGATTTACATATTTTGAGAATCCAAACTCTATAGACACATGCAATATAAACAGCTTTAACCAGAGGGGGCAAACTGCTATTAAACCCCAAAACTGGAGCATCAAATTAAGAGTTACCAACTCAAAATTCATTTTGGATGTATCCAATCACGTTTTTTTTTAATAAGACGTGAATTCACCTATGCTTTAATCGGCACATATACATTATTATATGACCTGAATACCTGGACAGAGTTTTGACAAATGTTTGGTAGTGTAATTGTGCCGTTATTTGGCGGGTTAGTTTCTTAAAAGGTACTGCTGGCGACCTTGGAAAATGTGAAGTGAGGGTTATTAAATTTACAGTTGGCTACGTTGAAATGAATGATATAGGGTGATGGTTATTAAAGGTACTGTTGGAGATCTTGAACGACGTGTGGTGGTGGTCATTAAAGATAACGTTGGCAATCTTGTACCAGTGATTTTTTTCACTCTTTTTGGAACGGTACCGATACCTGTTTAAATAGGACTATCAATTTCAACTATCAAACAAATGCATTACAAAAAGTGATTTTTAAAGAAGCTTCTGGTAACAAATTCATTTCATTTTTTTATTTCAAAATTCGAACTGCTTTCAATTTGGAAGTTTTTACACCAGATTTGGTGCCTTTATCGGTACCACATAATATAAAGGTGAAAAAATGGCGATCTTGGAAGACATAGGGTGATACTTATAAAAGGTATGGTTGGTGATACTGGATGACATGGGATGGCAGTTAATAAAGCCACCCTTGACAATCTTGAGAGGTTATGGGATATGATTATTAAAGGCATTATTGGCAGTCTTGTCTTGAGAAGACATGGTTTGGTGGTTATTAAATGCACAGTTGATGATCTTGGATCAAGTGGGGTAGTTATTAAAAGGTATTATTGGCAGTCTTGTCTTGAGGAGACGTGGTTTGGTGGTTATTAAATGCACAGTTGATGATCTTGGATCAAGTGGGGTAGTTATTAAAGGTATTATTGGCAGTCTTGTCTTGAGAAGACATGGTTTGGTGGTTATTAAATGCACAGTTGATGATCTTGGATCAAGTGGGGTAGTTATTAAAGATATTATTGGCAGTCTTGTCTTGAGAAGACGTGGTTTGGTGGTTATTAAATGCACAGTTGATGCTCTTGGATAAAGTGGGGTAGTTATTAAAGGCATTATTGGCAGTCTTGTCTTGAGAAGACATGGTTTGGTGGTTATTAAATGCACAGTTGATGATATTGGATCAAGTGTGGTAGTTAGTCTTGTCTTGAGAAGACGTGGTTTGGTGGTTATTAAATGCACAGTTGATGATCTTGGATCAAGTGGGGTAGTTATTAAAGGCATTATTGGCAGTCTTGTCTTGAGAAGACATGGTTTGGTGGTTATTAAATGCACAGTTGATGCTCTTGGATCAAGTGGGGTAGTTATTAAAGGTATTATTGGCAGTCTTGTCTTGAGAAGACGTGGTTTGGTGGTTATTAAATGCACAGTTGATGATCTTGGATCAAGTGGGGTAGTTATTAAAGGTATTATTGGCAGTCTTGTCTTGAGAAGACGTGGTTTGGTGGTTATTAAATGCACAGTTGATGATCTTGGATCAAGTGGGGTAGTTATTAAAGGCATTATTGGCAGTCTTGTCTTGAGAAGACATGGTTTGGTGGTTATTAAATGCACAGTTGATGATCTTGGATCAAGTGGGGTAGTTATTAAAGGTATTATTGGCAGTCTTGTCTTGAGAAGACGTGGTTTGGTGGTTATTAAATGCACAGTTGATGATCTTGGATCAAGTGGGGTAGTTATTAAAGGTATTATTGGCAGTCTTGTCTTGAGAAGACGTGGTTTGGTGGTTATTAAATGCACAGTTGATGATCTTGGATCAAGTGGGGTAGTTATTAAAGGCATTATTGGCAGTCTTGTCTTGAGAAGACATGGTTTGGTGGTTATTAAATGCACAGTTGATGATATTGGATCAAGTGGGGTAGTTAGTCTTGTCTTGAGAAGACGTGGTTTGGTGGTTATTAAATGCACAGTTGATGATCTTGGATCAAGTGGGGTAGTTATTAAAGGCATTATTGGCAGTCTTGTCTTGAGAAGACATGGTTTGGTGGTAATTAAATGCACAGTTGATGATCTTGGATCAAGTGGGGTAGTTATTAAAGGTATTATTGGCAGTCTTGTCTTGAGAAGACATGGTTTGATGGTTATTAAATGCACAGAGTTGATGCTCTTGGATCAAGTGGGGTAGTTATTAAAGGCATTATTGGCAATCTTGTCTTGAGAAGACGTGGTTTACGTGGTTTGGTGGTTATTAAATGCACAGTTGATGATCTTGGATCAAGTGGGGTAGTTATTAAAGGCATTATTGGCAGTCTTGTCTTGAGAAGACGTGGTTTGGTGGTTATTAAATGCAGAGTTGATGATCTTGGATCAAGTGGGGTAGTTATTAAAGGCATTATTGGCAGTCTTGTCTTGAGAAGACGTGGTTTGGTGGTTATTAAATGCACAGTTGATGCTCTTGGATCAAGTGGGGTAGTTATTAAAGGCATTATTGGCAATCTTGTCTTGAGAAGACGTGGTTTAGGTGGTTTGGTGGTTATTAAATGCACAGTTGATGATCTTGGATCAAGTGGGGTAGTTATTAAAGGCATTATTGGCAGACTTGTCTTGAGAAGACGTGGTTTGGTGGTTATTAAATGCACAGTTGATGCTCTTGGATCAAGTGGGGTAGTTATTAAAGGCATTATTGGCAATCTTGTCTTGAGAAGACGTGGTTTACGTGGTTTGGTGGTTATTAAATGCACAGTTGATGATCTTGGATCAAGTGGGGTAGTTATTAAAGGCATTATTGGCAGTCTTGTCTTGAGAAGACGTGGTTTGGTGGTTATTAAATGCACAGTTGATGATCTTGGATCAAGTGGGGTAGTTATTAAAGGCATTATTGGCAGTCTTGTCTTGAGAAGACGTGGTTTGGTGGTTATTAAATGCACAGTTGATGATCTTGGATCAAGTGGGGTAGTTATTAAAGGCATTGTTGGCAGTCTTGTCTTGAGGAGATGTGGTTTGGTGGTTATTAAATGCACAGTTGATGATCTTGGATCAAGTGGGGTAGTTATTAAAGGCATTATTGGCAGTCTTGTCTTGAGACGACATGGTTTGGTGGTTATTAAATGCACAGTTGATGATCTTGGATCAAGTGGGGTAGTTATTAAAGGTATTGTTGGCAATCTTGGATCAAGTGGGTAATGTATATTAAAGCTATTGTTGGCAATCTTGGACAACATGGGCTGATAATTATCAGAGTACACTTGGTGATCTTGGACGACGTGCAGTGATGGTTTTCAAATGTTCAGTTGGCCATCTTGAAAATCTTGGGAGTGATGGATATTAAAGGTACTGATGATTGAATGGCATGGAGTAATGGGTAAGTGGGGTAGTTATTAAAGGTATTGTTGGCAATCTTGGATCAAGTGGGTAATGTATATTAAAGATATTGTTGGCAATCTTGGAGAACATGATGTGATAGTTATTAAAGGTGCAATCTTGGTGGACATGGGGCTATGGTTATTCAATGTACCGCTGTGGATCTTGTGCAAAATCCGGTGATAGCTATTAAATGTACAGTTGGCAATCTTGGATTACGTGGGGTGGCTATTAAATGTACTGATGGCCATCTTGGACGACATAATGTGATGGTTATTAAATGTACTTTTGACATTCTTTGATGAAATGCACGTTTGGTTATCTTGAACGAAGTAGGGGTGATGGTTATGAAATGTACTATTGGCAATCATTAAGGACGTTAATTTTTAATGGCTTTGTTGACGATGTGGGGTGAAGGTTATCAGATGTAAAGTTGGTGACAATGTGTGATGTGATGGGAATGGCAGAGTGTAATGGGATGAGAGTTGCAGTGTGTGATGTGGTGGGAATGGCAGAGTGTGATTTTATGGAAATGGCAGAGCGTGATGTGATGGGAATGGCAGAGCGGGATTTGATGGGAATGGCACAGCGTGATTTGATGGGAATGGCAAATCGTGATGTGATGGGAATGGCAGAGTGTGATGTGATGGGAATGGCAGAGTTATGAGATGGGAATGGCAGGGTGTGATATGATGTGAATGGCAGAGTGTGATGTGATGTGAATGGAAGTGTGATGTGATGTCGATGGAAGAGTGTGATGTGATGGGAATGGCAGAGTATAATGTGATGGGAATGGCGGTGTGTGATGTGATGGGGATGACAGAGTGTGATGTGATAATAATGGCAGAGTGTGATGTGATGGGGACGGAAGAGTGTGATGTGATGAAAATGACAGAGTGTGGTGTGATGGAACTGACAGTGTGATGTGATGGGAATGGCAGTGTGTGATGTGATGGGAATGGCAGAGTGTGATGGGATGGGAATGGCAGAGTGTGATGTGAAGGGAATGGCAGAGTGTGGTGTGATGAGAATGGAAGTGTGTGATGTGATGGGAATGGAAGAGTGTGATGTGATGTGCATGGAAGAGTGTGATGTGATGTGAATGGCAGAATGTGATGTGCTGGGGAGGTCAGAGTGGGATGTGATGGGAATGTCAGAGTGAGATGTGATGTGGATGGCAGAGTGTGATGTGTGAAATGATGGGAATGGTAAAGTGTGATGTGATGTGGATGGCAGAGTGTGATGTGATGGGAATGTCAGAGTGTGATGTGATGTGGATGTCAGCGTGTGATGTGATGTTGATGACAGAGTGTGATGTGATGGGAATGGCAGAGTGTGGTGCGATGGGAATGGCAGAGTGTGGTGCGGTTGGAATGGCAGAGGGTGGTGTGATGGGAATGGCAGAGGGTGATGCGATGGGAATGGCAGAGTGTGATGCAATGGGAATGGCGTAGTGTGATGTGATCGGAAAGGAAGAGTGTAATGTGATGGGTATGGCAGAGTGTGATGTGATGGGAATGTCAGAGTGTGGTGTGATGGGAATGGCTGAGTGCGATGTGAAGGGAATGACAAAGTGTGGTGTGATGGGAATGGCAGTGTGATGTGATGGGAATGGCAGTGTGTGATGCAATGTGAATGGAAGTGTGTGATATGATGGGAATGGCAGAGTGTCATGTGATCGGAGCGGCAGAGAGTGATGTGATGGGAAAGGCAGAGTGTGATTTGATGGGGATGTCAGAGTGTGATGTGATAGGAATGTCAGAGTGTAATGTGATGGAGATGGTAGAGTGTGATGTAATGGGAATGGCAGTGTGTGATGTGAAGGTTATGGCACAGTGTGGTTTGATGGGAATGGCAGAGTGTGATGTGATGGGAATTGCAGAGTGTGAAGTGATGGGAATGGCAGTGTGTGTGATGGGAATGGAAAAGTCTGATGTGATGGTAATGGCAGACTGTGATTTGATGGGAATGGCAGGGTGTGTGATGGGAATGGCAGAGTGTGATGTGATGGGAATGTCAGAGTGTGTTGTGACGAGAATGACATGGTGTGATATGGTGAAAATGAAAGAGTGCAGTATGATTAGAACCAGTGTACTATGATGAGAATGCCAGTGTACTATGATGAGAATGACAGTGTGTAGTCTGATGAGTTTGGTAGAGAAAGATATGATGATTATGGCATAACGCTCTACCATAACCGTTATATCATGCACTACCATATGGAGAGCATGGCATGATCAGTATGATAGAGCAAGGCATGATGAGTACAGCAAAGCGCTTTACTATACTCAACATGCCAGTCTCTATCATACAGACTATACCATAGTCTATACCATAGTCTAACATACTCATTAGTTTACACAATATCATACTCATAATACCACAATCTGTCATACCATACTATGCTCAATCATCCTCACCACAGCATGCTCTGCCACACTCGCCACAGCATCACACACTGCCATTTCCATCACATCAAACTCTGTCATTCCCATCACATCACACTGCCATTCCCATCACATCACACTATGCCATTCGCATCACATCACACTATGCCATCCTCATCACATCACACTCTGCCATTCCCAACACATCACACTCTGCCATTCCCATCACATAACATACTGCCATTTCTATCACATAACACTCTGCCATTCCCATCACATCACACACTGCCATTCTCATCACATCACACACTGCCATTCCCATCACTTCACACACCATTTCCCATCACATCATACTCTGCCATTCAAATCACATCACACTGCCATTCCCATCACATCACACTCTGCCATTTCCATCACATCCTGCCATCACCATCACATCACACTATGCTATTCCCATCACATCTGAATCTGCCATTCCCATCACATCACACACTGTCATTCCCATCACTTCACACGCCATTTCCCATCACATCATACTCTGCCATTCCCATCACACCACATTCTGCCATCACCATCACATCACACTCTGTCATTCCCATCACATCACATGCTGTCATTCCCGTCACATCACACTCTGCCATTCCCATCACATCACACTCTGCCATCACCAACACATCACAATCTGCCATTCCCATCATATCACATCCTGCCATT
The DNA here is from genome assembly GCA_037043455.1 of Cyrtodaria siliqua. Classification (NCBI taxonomy): domain Eukaryota; kingdom Metazoa; phylum Mollusca; class Bivalvia; order Adapedonta; family Hiatellidae; genus Cyrtodaria; species Cyrtodaria siliqua. Next base: position 19,853 of record JAWPHD010005920.1, on the reverse strand, counting down.
CCCATAACATCACACACTGTCATTCCCATCACATCACACTCTGGAATTCCCATCACATCACACTCTATCATTCCCATCACATCACTTTTCATCATTCCCATCACATCACACTATGCCATTCCTGTCACATCACACTCTGCCATTCCCATCACATCACACACTGTCATTCCCATCACCTAGCACTCTGTCATTCCCATCACATCACACTCTGTCACACCCATCACATCACACTCTGCCATTCCCATCACATCACATAATACTGCCATTCCCATCACATCACACTATGCCATCCCCATCACACCACACATTGCCATTCCCATCACATCACACTCTACCATTCGCATCACATCACACTCTTCCATTCCCATCAGATCACACTCTGCCATTCCCATCACATCACACTGCCATTCCCATCACATCACACTTTGCCACGCCCATCACATCACACTCTGCCATTCCCATCCCATCACACACTGCCATTCCCATCCCATCACACTCTGCCATTCCCATCACATCACACTCTGCCATTTCCATTACATCACACTCTGCCCTTTCCATTACATCACCTACTGCCATTCCCATCCAATCACATTCTGCCATTCCCATCACATCACACTGCCATTCCCATCACATCACACTCTGCCATTTCCATTACATCACACTCTACCATTCCCATCACACTCTGCCATTTCCATTACATCACACTCTACCATTCCCATCACACACTGTCATTCCCATCCCATCATACTCTGCCATTCCCATCACATCACACTGCCATCCTCATCACACCTCACTCTGTGATTCACAGCACACCTTGCTCTGCCATTCTCACCAAAACTCACTCTGCCATTCTCACCAAACGTCATTCTGCCATCCTGACCAAACCTTACTCTACCACCCGCAGCACAGCTTGCTCTGCCACCCTCAACAAACCTCACTCAGCTATCCTCAGCACACTCATTCTACTATCCTCACCACACCTCTCTCTGCCATTCACAGCACACCATGCTCTATTATCCTCACAACACTTCACCCTGCCATTCACAGCACAGCTCGCTCCAACATCCTGACACCTCGCTCCACCATCCTCACCTCACCTCACTGGCACACTGCACGGTATCATTAAGAACGCATAGAGTGGTGAAGGACTGGTGCACTTTACAATGTACTTAAGAACATATAGATTGGTGAAGTAAGACTGGCACATTTTACAGTGTATTTAAGACCCTACAGAGTGGTGAAGGACTGGCACACTGTACAGTGTATTTAGGTTGATACAGAGTGTTGAAGAAGGAATGGCACACTGTACAATGTATTTAGGTTGATACAGTGGTGAAGGACTGGCACACTGTACAGTGTACTTAGGTTGATATAGAGTGGTGAAGAAGGAATGACTCACTGTACAATGTATTTAGGTTGATACAGAGTGCTGAAGATGGAATGGCACACTGTACAGTGCATTTAAGAATTATAGAGTGCTGATGAAGGACTGGCACACTGTACAATGTATTTAAGAACTAGAAAATGTCCAAGTGACCTGAATGCCAAGCTAAAGGTTATCGGTTGCTTACAAAATGGAGTAACAAAATTTTAAGTGTTATATTGAAAGGCAAGTTATATGGACCTGATTTGGGTAGAAACATAATGGTGCCATATAAGTGTGAATACTTTAAGGCTTTTGGTATGTGAGTAATTAATTTAATAAACAATAGGGCCAAGATGGCCCTAAATCAATCACCTCAGTACTGGCCCATTATCAAACTTCTTCAAAATCTTATGGTCATATACAATCTTTGCAAGTTTGGTTAAGATTGTTCAAGAAATGTGGCCTCTGTTGTGTTAACATCATTGATATAAAGACACTGACAAAGTTTGGTAAAGATCAAATACAAAATGAAGGTGCTTAGAATGTTTAAGGGTTTGGAAACTGTATGGCTTTTGGTATCTGAGAAACTGAGTTAATAAAAAAACTTAAATATAAAACTTCAATGTAAATTAAGAAAGTGCCAAAGGTAGGTGAAGGTAATTCATATTGACCCACTTTTCATTGGAACATGTAGTTATCAACATTTGTAAAGTTTGAAAGCTCTAAGGCATTTGTTGTTGGAGAAAAAACTTTGATGTTACACAGTAAAACACTTGAATGAAAAACTTCATGTAAATTAACAAAGTGTACAAAGTAGATCAAGGTCATTTATATTGACCTGAATCGGGTAGGAATATATTGCTGCCATATAGATGTAAGAGTGTATGAAGTTTGAAAACTGTACGGCTTTTGGTATCTGAGAAATTTACTTAATAAACATCTTGAGTGTAAAAACGTGATGTACGGACGACATGACTAAGTCCGGACGGACAAGGGTAACACTATATGCCCACACCACTTTCGTGGTGGGGCATAATTATAGTTTGGTGAAGGACTGGCACACTGTATAATGTATTTACAGATGGTACAGAGAGGTGAAGAAGGACTGGCACTCTGTACAATGTTTTTAATTATATATAGAGTGGTGAAGAACTGGCACACTGTACAATGTATTTAAAAATGTATAGAGTGGTGAAGAAGGACTGGCACACTGCATAATGTATTCAAAGATTGTACAGAGTGTTGAAGAAGGACTGGCACATTGTACAATGTATTTAAGTTGGTACAGAGTGGTGAATAAGGACTGGCACACTGTATACTGTTTTTAATTATATATAGAGGGGTGAAGAACTGGCACACTGTACAATGTATTTAAGAATGTATAGAGTGGTGAAGAAGGACTGGCACACTGTACTGTTTTTAATTATATATAGAGTGGTGAAGAAGGACTGGCACACTGTACAATGTTTTCAATTATATACAGAGTGGTGAAGAACTGGCACACTGTACAATGTATTTAATTATATACAGAGTGGTGAAGAACTGGCACACTGTATAATGTATTTAATTATATACAGATTGGTGAAGAACTGGCACACTGTACAATGTTTTTAATTATATACAGAGTGGTGAAGAACTTGCACACTGTACAATGTATTAATTATATACAGAGTGGTGAAGAACTGGCACACTGTACAATGTATTTAATTATATACAGAGTGGTGAAGATCTGGCACACTGTATAATGTAGTTAATTATATATAGAGTGGTGAAGAACTGGCACACTGTACAATGTTTTTAATTATATACAGAGTGGTGAAGAACTGGAACACTGTACGATAGCCATCTTGAATTTTCGGCCGACCTGACATTTTTCTAGGATCAACTAGACATCAAGAGCAACATTCCTGTGAAGTTTCATGAACATCCGTCAAGTAGTTTCAGAGGAGTAGTCGTTACAAGTTTTTACTATATAACTCTATGTAACCAAAGATGGCCACTGGCAGCCATGTTTAACGTCGAATCAAAATAATTTTCCACAAGGATCGACATCATGTCATGCTGATCATTTTAGAAAAAGTCCCATATCAATATCACTTATAGTTTTCAAGAAGTAGTCGCTACAAACTTGTATTTTAAAAATCAATTTTTAGCTGTGACAGCCATCTTGAATTTCTGGCAGATCTGATTTTTGACAAGGACCAACATCATGTCATACTGATCATTTTAGAAAAAGTCCCATATCAATATCTCTTATAGTTTTGAAGAAGTAGTCGCTACAAACTTATTTATTTTAAATCTATTTTTAGCTGTGGTGGCCATCTTGAATTTCTGGCCGACCTGAAATTTTTCTAGGATCAATTAGACATCAAGAGCAACATTCCTGTAAAGTTTCATGACAATCCGCCAAATAGTTTCAGAGGAGTAGTCGCTACAAGTTTTTACTATATAACTCTATGTAAACAAAGATGGCCGCTGGCAGCCATGTTTAACATTGAATCAAAACGATTTTTGACAAGGATCAACATCATGTCATGCTGATCATTTTAGAAAAAGTCCCATATCAATATCACTTACAGTTTTCAAGAAGTAGTCGCTACAAACTTGTATTTTAAAACTCTATTTTTAGCTTTGGCGGCCATCTTGGATTTCACATCAACATGAATTTTTGCTAGGATCAACTAGACTTTATGGGCAACGTTTCTGTAAAGTTTCATGAATATCCATCCAGTAGTTTCAGAGGAGTTGTCGCTACAAATAAAAGTTTAAGGACAGACGGACGGACGACGGACGCCGCACCACAGCATAAGCTCTGCTGATCAGTCGAGCTAAAAAATTAAATCAAAAAAAAAAAACATTAATAATTTAAAAAAATAAATAAAAAAATAATAAAAAAAAAAAAAGTTTGATAACGATCGGATGAAAAATGAAGGCCCTCTCGTCTTAACGAGGCAAAATATAGCGTTTTGAACTAAATCAAGGGCCATAACTAAGCTGTTACTGGTCCGATATGTTTGGTTTTCAAGCTTGTCTGAGCTTTCATTAATATTAACATTCCAATAAAGTTTGGTCAAGATCAGATGAACAATCAAGCCCCTATTGTCTTAACGAGGCAAAATATAGCATTTTTAACTAAATCAAGGCCCATAACTCCGCAGTTTCTTGTTTGAAATGGCTGGTTTTCAAACTTTTTCGAGCTTTCAATGACATAAACAAGAGGGCCATGATGGCCCTATATCGCTCACCTGAGTTAATTTGAACCAATACAAGAGGGCAGTGGGCCAAGATGGCCCTAAAGCGATCACCTGAGTACTGGCACATTATCGAACTTCTTCGAAATCTTATGGTCATATACAATCTGTGCAAGTTTGGTTAAGGTTGTTCAAGAAATGTGGGCTCTGTTGTGTATAACAACATTGATATAGACAGTTTAAGACACTGACAAAGTTTGGTAAAGATCAAATATAAAATGAAGGTGCTAGAGAGTAACACCTTGGGCAGAGCCCAAAGTGACCCCAGGGCTACATGTAATATATGAGAGCTGTGTGCTTTGTGGTTTTAGAGAAGATTTTTTAAGTTTTTCCTCATACAAGTCTATGTAAAACGTTACCACTGGGGCGGGGCCAAATGTGAACCCAGGGTCACCATTTCAACAAACTTGGTAAAGGACCATAAGAGTATAGTAAATGCAAAATATTAAACCTCTGGCTCTTGTAGTTCCAGAGAAAAAGACTTTAATGTGTTTCCTATATAAGTCTATGTAAAACTGTGACCCACGGAGTTTGTGTCAAATTTTACCCCAGGGTCATCAATTGAACAAACTTGGTAGAGGACCATCATCTAATAGTGAATGCAAAATATTAAACCTCTGGCTCTTGCAGTTTCAGAGAAGATTGTTTTTTCCTAATATATAAGTTTATATAAAACTGTGAGACCCGGGGCGAGGCCAAGTTTGACCCCAGGGTCACCATTTGAACGAACTTGGTAGAGGACCATAAGCTTATAGCAAATGCAAAATATTAAACCTCTGGCTCTTGCAGTTCCGGAGAAGATTTTTTTCAGTTTTTCCCTATTCAAGCCTATGTAAAACTGTGAACCCATGGGTGGGGACAAATGTGACCCCAGGGTCACCATTTGAACAAAATTGGTAGAGGACCATGAGCTTATAGCAAAAGCAAAATATTAAACCTCTGGCTCTTGCAGTTTCAGAGAAGAAGATTTTTTAAGTTTTTCCCTATACATATCTACGTAAAACTGTGACCCCAGCGGCGGGGACAAATTTGACCCCAGGGTCACCATTTGAACAAACTTGGTAGAGGACCATAAGCTTATAGCAATTGCAAAATATTAAACCTCTGGCTCTTGCAGTTTCAGAGAAGAAGATTTGTTTATGTTTTTCCCAATACAAGTCTATGTAAAACTGTGACTCCCGTGGCAGGGTCAAATGTAACCCCAGGGTCACCATTTGAACAAACTTGGGAGAGGACCATAAGCTTATAGCAAATGCAAAATATTAAACCTCTGGCTCTTGCAGTTTCAGAGAAGAAGATTTTTTAAGTTTTTCCCTATACATGTCTATGTAAAACATGTGACCCTTGGGGCGGGGCCAAATGTGACCCCAGGGTCACCATTTGAACAAACTTTGTAAAGACCATAAGCTTATAGTAAATGCAAAATATCAAACCTCTGGCTCTTGCAGTTTCCGAGAAGAAGATTTTTAAAAATAAATCCTATATAAGTCTATGTAAAACTGTGAACCCCGGGGCGTGGACAAATTTGACCCCAGGGTCACCATTTGAACAAACTTAGTAGAGGACCATAAGCTGATGCTACATGTAATACATGAGATCTCTGTGCCTTGTGGTTTCAGAGAAGAAGATTTTTTTAAAGTTTTTTCCTATATGTCTATATGAAAAACATGCAAAATCTCAATATACAAACTTTGGACCCCCGGGGCACAGCCATTTTTGACCCCGGGGACTTTATTTGAACAAACTTGATAGCCTAGGCGTTGGCGATCATTTTAAAAGAAAAACTGTTGAAATCTGTCCAGCGGTTCTTGAGAAGAAGATTTTTTAAGGTTTCAACCATATATGGTAATGGCAGCCATCTTGGATGTAGCGCTGACCTAATTTTAACAAATCTAAAAGGCATTCATCTAAGGATCATCCATGTGAAGTTTGGTCAAAATTGGCCATGCAGTTTCTGAGGAGAAGTCCTTTGAAGCAAAATTTAACGACGACGGACGACGGACGACGGATGACGGACGACGGACGACGGACGAAGAGTGATCCCAATAGCTCACCTTTGAGCCTTCGGCTCAGGTGAGCTAAAAAGCTGATAAAGTTTGGTAAAGGTCGGATGAACGATGAAGCTCCTATCATCTTAACAAGGCAAAAAATAGCATTTTTAACTAAATCAAGGGCCACAACTCTGCTGTTACTGATCCAATATGAATGGTTTTTGAACTTGTCCGAGCTGTCATTGATATTAACAATCTGATAAAGTTTGGTAAAGATCGGATTAACAATGAAGCCCCTAGCGTCTTAACGAGGCAAAATATAGCATTTTTAACTAAATCAAGGGCCATAACTCCGCTGTTACTAGTCCGATATGGCTGGTTTTCGAACATGTCTGAGCTTTCATTGATATTAACAATGTGGTAAAGTTTGGTAAAGATAGGATGAAAAACGAAGGCCCTATCATCTTAACGAGGCAAAATATAGCAATATAGCATTTTTAACTAAATCAAGGACCATAACTCTGGTGTCACTGGGCCGATCTGGCTGGTTTTCGAACTTGTCCGAGCTTTCATTAATATAAACAATGTGGTAAAGTTTGGTAAAGATAGGATGAAAAATGAAGGCCCTATCGTCTTAACGAGGCAAAATATAGCAATATAGCATTTTTCACTAAATCAAGGGCCATAACTCCGCTAATAATTGGCCAATCTGGCTTGTTTTCGAAATCATCCGAGTTTTCATTGATATTAACAACTTCTTAAAGTTTGGTAAAGATTGGATGAAAAATGAAGGCCCTATCATCTTAACGAGACAAAAGTTAACAACGGACGACGGACGGACGACGGACAACTCGGCATCCCAGGTTCAAGAGATATGGAGAGGACACGAAATATAGTGCATATGACCTTCGGCCTCTAAGTGTGACCTTGACCTTGAACGGACGTGGCTGGAAGTTGCGCTCTGCACGTCGTCTCGATATGGTGAACATTTGTGCCAAGTTATTTCAAAATCCCTCAAGCGGTTCAAGAGATATGAAGAGGACGACTTGTGGCGGACAGACGGACGACAGACAGACATCCAAGCTAAAAATCCTATGTGGGGAAGACGTAATAAGGCATATAGATCATTAAAACATCAGAAACATCAACACACATATCAAACTTTCCATCTCTTTTCAACCGCGTAGTAACCGGGAAGTAACCGGGAAGTAACCGGGAAATCGACCGGGGAATAGTTATCACCAAAAATTACGTGACGTCACAGTTTAGAAAAAAATGCGGTTTCGACTCGCGCCTTTGCAAACAGCAGAAGTTAAACATAAACAACATCGTAAGTATTTTCGAGTGTACACATAACATATGTCATGCGTATGAACAATGTAATAAGTATATATATATATTCTTTCACGAAACAGGAACTCATTAGTCCCTTTTTAAATGGAGAAATTTGTATGCTGAAAACGATGTCATCAGTATTCGCGAATGTACGGCGATCATCTATGCAGACATTTAAGCGTTAGAAAACAGCTCATTACAATTAATTACATGCATAATGTTATGATTTAAACAATTTGTGTAAACTGTTTGGTTTCTAAACATAACATCTAGAGGTTTTAGAACGGCGACTTCAGTTGCTTTGAAAAGCAGACGGCGGTTTCCGGCCAATTTGCGGTCAAAATAAAACAATATTCTGAACGACATATTTTGAAAACAAAGAAGTATTGACTATTCTGAATGAGATACTTATAAATTCTACACCCCACTACAGTAAAGTATGTATATATGCCATTTTGCCGATGACGTTCAACCGGTCTTTCCTTCCCCAAACAAACATACACGCCCCATCCCCCCACCCCTACAGTAAACTATGTATATGCCTTTTTGCTGATGACGTTCAACCCAGTCTTTCTAAAAGTTAATGTCTACACTTCTTATTTTGGTTGCATTTATATTTCTATAGGCTGGAAAAGCTGAAAAAGAATGAAGAGGCAGAAAGATAAAGCCATGGACGAGAATACTCCATGGGTCTTTGTACGTTCTACCTGATAAAAGTATGAAGGTATAATAACTGTTTTGTAAAAAAATTGATATTGTTTACTAAAAAAAACTGTTTGCTGTTACAAGAATCAATATGCTGAAGCTTGTACTAATTAACCCAAGAGTATTTATATATAGCTCAAACAAAAACACTGCAGCTTTAAAAACTGTATTTGTTGTTAACTGTTGAAAGGGGGAAAGCACAAAAATCATGATGGCTAAATGGCCCTGAACTCTCACCTTATAGTATCATTTCATTGTAGACACTTGCAGCAGTCACACACAATGTGATAAAAGCGCTCTGTCGAGCTGGTAATCTCAGAAAAATCTTATTATTAAATATTTAATTGAAAACAACAAACTATTAAAGACAGCAGATCATACTTAAAACAAGAGGTCAATGACCTTGAAGCTCTACCGATTGATTTTGATTTCAGGAAGTAGTGACTACAAAACTTATTTTTTAAAAATCTACTTTTAGCCGTGGCGGCCATCTTGCATTTCCGGCCAACATGAAATTTTGCTAGGATCAATTCGACATCAAGAGCAACATTCCTGTTAAGTTTCATGCAAATCCGTCAAGTAGTTTCAGAGGAGTAGTCGCTACAAGTTTTCATTATATAACTCTATGTAAACAAAGATGGCCACTGGCAGCCATGTTTAATGTCGAATCAAAGTAATTTTCGACAAGGACCAACATCATGTCATGCTGATCATTTTAGAAAAAGTCAAGAGCAACATTCCTGTGAAGTTTCATAAAAAAAATCCGTCAAGTAGTTTCAGAGGAATAGTCGCTACAAGTTTTCATTATATAACTCTATGTAAACAAAGATGGCCACTGGCAGCCATGTTTAACGTCGAATCAAAATAATGTTTGACTCAGATAACCAACATGTCATGCTAATCATTTTACAAAAAGTGCCATATCAATATCACTTATAGTTTTCAAGAAGTAGTCGCTACAAACTTACTGTTTAAAAACCTATTTTTAGCTGTGGCGGCCATCTTGAATTTCTGGCCGACCTGAAATTTTGCTAGGATCAATTAAACATTAAGAGCAACATTCCTGTAAAGTTTCATGAAAATATGCCAAGTAGTTTCAAAGGAGTAGTCGCTACAAGTTTTTACTATATAACTCTATGTAAACAAAGATGGCCGCTGGCAGCCATGTTTAACTTTGAATCAAAACGACTTTTGACAAGGACCAACATCATGTCATGCTGATCATTTTAGAAAAAGTCCCATATCAATATCACTTATAGTTTTCAAGGAGTAGTCGCTACAAACTTGTTTTTTAAAAACCTATTTATAGATTTGGTGGCCATCTTGGATTTCACATCAACATGAATTTTTGCTAGGATCAACTAGACTTCATGGGCAACATTTCTGTAGAGTTTCATGAAAATCCATTCAGTAGTTTCAGAGGAGTAGTCGCTACAAAAAAAGTTTACGGACAGACGGACGGACAGACGGACGCCGGACGCCGCACCACGGCATAAGCTCTGCTGATCTCTGATCAGTCGAGCTAAAAACCCATTTTTAGATCTGGCGGCCATCTTGGATTTCACATCAATCTGAATTTTTGCTAGGATCAACTAGACTTCATAGGCAACATTTCTGTAAAGTTTCATGAAAATCCATTCAGCAGTTTCAGAGGAGTAGTCGCTACAAAAAAAAGTTTATGGACAGACAGACGGACAGACAGACGGTCGACGGACGCACCACGGCATAAGCAGATCAGTAGAGCTAAAAATCTATTTTTAGCTGTGGCGGCCATCTTGAATTTCTGGCCGATCCAAAATTTTGCTAGGATCAATTAGACATTAAGAGCAACATTCCTGTAAAGTTTCATGAAAATCTGCCAAGTAGTTTCAAAGGAGTAGTCGCTACAAGTTTTTACTATATAACTCTGTGTAAACAAAGATGGCCGCTTGGCCGCTGGCAGCCATGTTTAACGTTGAATCAAAACAATTTTTGACAAGGACCAACATCATGTCATGTTGATCATTTTACAAAAAGTCCAATATCAATATCACTTATAGTTTTCAAGAAGTAGTCGCTACAAACTTGTATTTTGAAAATCTATTTTTAGCCATGGCAGCCATCTTGAATTTCCGGCCAACCTGAAATTTTGCTAGGATCAATTAGACATCAAGAGCAACATTTCTGTAAAGTTTCATGAAAATCCATTCAGTAGTTTCAGAGGAGTAGTCGCTACAAAAAAAAGTTTACGGACAGACGGACAGACAGACGGACAGACGGACAGATGAAGCACCACGGCATAAGCTCTGCTGATCTCTGATCAGTAGAGCTAAAAAGGCAGTCTGAACTTGTAAATGGATCATTGAAGCAGCTAATGCCTGAACTTCACTACCTTCACTTATAGCATTTCTGTTAATTTAAATAAGGAGTATTTCTGTGATGAATGTACAACTGATAATTGCCAATTACTATCTTTAAAAATGTTAAACTTTAATCTATCGAGACTTCAATTTCTATACTTTCTATATATTGACCAAATTTCACTTATTTACTTGTAGTTTAGGCCTTATAAATGAATGTTATTATAAATAATTTCATCTACAAATATTTGGCTATTCAGATAACTTATTACCTTCATTATGTTATATCATCGTCAATTGTTTTTATCTACAATGCTATATTTATTACAATCAGTCTTCGTGCTTTGTCTCTATTTTCAACATGTATAATTTAACCGGAAATGTCCCCTCTGTTAACATGCCCAATCCCTTTGATTGGAAGTAAATATTATTAATTGAATGTTGTTTATATTTGATAATTTTATTTTACTGTGATAAATTGTTTTACAAGTTGGTTTAAGCCATGGTCACATTTACGGTCATGCACGTAGTTGACCGTAGTTCATTTCAAACATAGTCTGCCGTAGTGTTACTACGGTCAACTAGGTTGAAGTACGTTCAAAGTAGGTTCAAAATTGGCAAAAAGAGGAAATATAGAAAGTCTAAGTAGGTTGAACTACGTGTAAGTACGGTCAACTACATTCAACTGCGAGCAAAGTGGCTAGGGTTAACTAGGGTATCACTACGTCTAACTACGAGTAACTACGTTACACTACGTATAAACTACGTCCTAAGTACGCGCAACTACGGTAAATTAGGGTCAACTGCGTTAAGCTACGGTAAAACGTTGTGGCTGCACCTGCGCAGTACGGGTAAGCTACAGTCATTGTGCTTTTGGAAGTTGACGAGCCAACATTGCTGATCGCTTATTCTGCCATGCCGCCTAGGAAGAAACGATGTTCTTCCAAAACTGCTGCAAACACATGTACAGTGGGTGCTGTAGGTATTAATAATGAGGAGACAGAGAGGATGGAAGAGCCTCAGGAGACTGAGGGGACTGATGCCCAGGAGACACGAGGTACTCATGACGACCCTCCTACTGAGACTTCCAAGGAGAAGAGGCCTCCCCTCAGGCTGCACTTGGATCAAGAAGAGGTAGTGTTTGAGTTTGTAGAATCCCATCAGGAACTCTACAGCAAGGGGCACCCTGAATTCATGAAGACTGGACACAAACAGGCATTGTGGCAACAGCTTGCTGACACCTTGAAGGCCACTGACTTTGATGGTGGGTAGCACATTTTGGTATTTATATTTAGTGATATTATCATGATAAAATTGCTGAAATTAACTAATATAACGGAAAAGTTTTTGTTTTTATGCAGCTCTCATTCATATTTTGTGCAAAATGTATTAACACATATTTCTTGGTTCATATTTTTCAGGGTCCATTGCGAATGGTCCCCGCATAATGACGTGGTGGAACAGCCAGAGGTCGGCTTATGGCAAAATTACCCGCAGTGTGTCTGGCCAGGGAGCAAAGCGGCTGACAGCTCGTGAAGAGCGGTTGAAGGAACGCCTGACGTTTCTAAGCGCCCATGTCTACAGAGTGCCCAAACGAGCCGGGGTTGATGTAAGTATATTATTATAAACGGAATTACTGATTTACTGAATGACTTAATCACAAAGGTTAATGTTATGTGTTGAGTTCTGCTTAACCTAAATCTACAGGACGTGGACGGCTTCATATTGCCAGGACCTTCCATGAACAGGCCTAATCAAACCGGGCCTGCATCGCATTTATATGTTTTGTGTGATTGGCTTTTTCTATGGTTCAATACTTGTACTATTATAATGTTGAATGTTTGTGCTGGAATAAGTTGAATGTGAAAATGTTTTAATTTATGCTCTTTTCTACTTTCAGCTCATTGGACAGCTTCGTGAAAAGCATCCTGATAGATTCAACGCACCCGCAGCTCAGGACATGCCACCACGGGAGTCAGACACCGATTCCGAGCATGAGCAGACCACCCCCACGGTCACGCAGACAGAAGAGCACGTCCAACCAGACGACCCTCAGCTCCACCTCTAGGAAGAACAAACTCTCTCATCTTCTTCTGGAGAAAATCGAGAAGAGAATGGCCGCCAACCAGCAGCAGATGGGCCAGATTATCCAGCAGGTAAAACTATTTGGATAAATTATTATGCTTTTTTTTCACAAATTATAAAAGCGTTTTGTCATACAAGCCGCAATTTAATTTAATTTCAAATTGTAATAATAGCTATGCTCCAAAAAGGTCGGGGTATATGGCGTTCGCCTTGTGTGTGCGTCCGTGCGGGCAAGTAATTAATTGCGTGTCTGGTCCATATCTTCTTATTGGCATTGTGGAGATTTTCATGAAACTTTCACGAAATATTCACCTCATCGAACCTACATGCAGAACCTATGTTTCAACAGTGTACATCCTAGGTTATTATCACACATAGAGGTCAAATGTCACACTTAGAGGCCAAAGATATAGCAGGGGGTATCCAAGAAGCCGTTGCATCGTCATTCATCTAGTTATGCCCCAACAAAGTGGCGGCATATAGGGTTGCCCTTGTCCGTCGGTACGTCCCGAAGATTTTGTCCGGGCTCTTTTTTGAAAAGGATTTGTCCAATCCTCACCAAACTTTACACACATGTTTGTGACCATTTTATCTCGACAGCCATGTAAATCGCTTTAGTCATTTTGGAGTTATGGCCCTTTATTTGCAAAAAATACTTGAAAAATATGCATCATATATAGTGACAAAGGAACTATGGGGGGCATCAGTGACACAATTTTTAGTTTTAAATGGGTTTTTTTGTGTTGTTTCGGGAAGACAACCCGCGAGCGGCTTTTGGCCGCATGGTAGGGCTCTCGGCGGCACAGATGGACGACGAAGCCTTTGAGGGACTACAGGTGGATGTCACCAATTTACTGGTGAAGTATAAACGGGAGTCCAGGGCCAGGGCTCAGGCTGCATTGGTGAGCCATGTACCCACCACGCCAGCCGCCTATGCCCCAGATGCCGCCAGGTGCCACCACCTATCACACCATTGGGGACGTATACCTAGCATCAGACATTGCCGCACAACAGAACCAGCGGTGCCCCGATGGCTTCATTCCGAACTGGCAGCGCCAGTACCAGCAGCAGGCAGACACCCAGCAGGCAGACCAGCCGCAGCGTTCCAGCAATGCTCCTATGGACTTATTCTCTGTCTAAATGCATTGTTAAATAACTAAATAAATAAATGTTTCATCTTGACATGAGTTTGAGTCATTATGTGGGTTTTGTGACGGGGGTGGGGTTTGGGGGTACGTTAGCCTGCTAAGCGCGGCCATAATAGATTGTGCAAACAGTTTTGAACCAGATCAGACGCCGAGTAAGCTACAGTCATTGTGCTTTTGGAAGTTGACGAGCCAACATTGCTGACCTCTTTTCTTTTTTTTCATGCATAACTCAATAACTGTTTGTCCAAAATAATTCAAACCTGCAATCTGACTATGTTTATTGATTGGCTTAAACGTTTATCAAAATTGACCAGAAAGAGTATGTGTATAAAGCAAATCGCAAATACACATGACGCACGTGCATGAACACGTGTTATTAACTAAAACTCTCTATCAATTGCAACATTATAGCTCTGAAATTGTCAATTGCCTGGCAAATCTTTTTGAAAATGAGTAGAGTTTCAAGAATGAACGTCTTGCAACCGTTGTGTTGACGTCAAAAACGTATTTGACGTCAATTGCACGTGTAGCCACTATTTCGGTCGGAAAACAAACTGAATTGATTAAGTGCTCAACTACACAAATTATTTAATTATGGTACGAACTTAAGTCACTGTCATACGAAAATACACCTAATGCACGTTCCTGCGCAAACGTACATATTATCAGACATTCATGAAAAATATTAAAAATGAAAAGAAGCTGATACAATAACGTTTTTAATTGTTGAATTTCAACGATATTTATCAAATGGTTATTGAGATATGCATACATGAAAAAGTAGCGTTTCTTTTTTTCTCCTAGTAGATAGATAGATAGATAGATAGATAGATAGATAGATAGATAACATAAACTATTGCCACTAACAACTTTTTAACTATATGATAGGCACTACAAACATAAGCAAATGAAGAAGTTGTAAATAAATGAACACAATAATAATAATCAGAATTCACTGTGTTAACAATAAACCTTAAAAAGGACCGTTTACAGAGTTTACAGAGAGTACTTAATGATGATACTTAACAGGACCGTTTCCCTCATGCCGATCAGCCTAGAACTGACGGAGACACTGGTTCTGCCATGGAACCGAGCCAGCTGGTGACGTCAGGTAGTGCTTGAGGTACAGCCTCTGCAGCTTTGCTTCCCTGCTGTCGTGGTTCCCACTCTGTGGTTGAGTGAGATCCATCATGTTGGCATTGGCCCGCCAGGCACCATCAACGACGTTGTGCTGAGCATCCTCTTGGTCCAGAAGATGCTGGTCTGCAGCAGGGTTCCTCACCCTCAAGTAGTTGTGCAGGGCGACACACGATCTCACAACGAGGGTTGCAGTATCCACATGGACCTGGAGGGTGGAGAGGAGACAGCGAAAGCGGTTTGCAAGTATGCCAAAAGCATTCTCCACCACACGACGTGCTCTGGACAGCCGGTAGTTAAAGACCTGCTGGCCATCGTCTAAACCGCGTCGAGGAAAAGGTTTCATCAGCCAGGTCCTCATGGCGAATGCATCATCCCCTATGATGTAGTAGGGGGTGATAACATCATCCCCTGGTAGCGGGTCTGCATCTGGAACACCAAGGACACCATCCTGCAGTGCTTGGCGAAAGTCACAATGGTTCCAGATCTGGCCATCCGAACTAGAGCCGACGTCTCCAATTTGTGTCCACAGGAAGCGGTACTGGGCATCCACCAAGGCCATGAGTACAATGGAGTCAAACCCCTTATAGTTGTGGTAGATAGAACCTGAGCGGGGTGGCTTCTTGATTCGGATGTGCTTCCCATCAACAGCACCAAGGGTGTGTGGGAACTGCCACTTCTGCTGAAAGGTCCGAACCACCTGCTGCCATTCTTCAGGTTCTGTGGGAAGCTTGACAAACACTGGTTCCAGGACATCAATCAGAGCCTGACACACCCCCTGCAAACTGATGACCATGGTTGACCATGCTTAGCATGGTTAACCATGGTTGAACCAAGGTTGAAGCATGGTTAGCAGTGCTTTTGACCATGGTCAATGTAATAACCATGGTCAACCATGCTCTCAGACCATGGTAAATATTGATGACTATGGTTAAGATTCTGACCATGGCTGACCATGGCTGACCATGGTTGGCCATGGTATAAACAATGACTGACCGACTAAACCATGGTTGACCTTGGTTTGACCATGGCTGATCCTGGTGTGACCATGGTTTGACCTTGGTTGACCATGGTTTTGACCTTGGTTGACCATGGTTTTGACCATGGTTATGTTTTATAGCAAGCATGGTAATTCATGGTTGACCATGGTCATAGTTTGACCATGGTTTTCAGCTATGGTGCCATTTAGTGGCCTGACATGGTGTTGTGGGCTACCCTGAAGCCGAACCGGAGGTCTCGGTAGTAGTTTTCAGTGGCCAGATACCTGAGGGTGAACGCCAGCTTTAGCGCAGGAGAGATGGGACACCTGAAAATGGTGGTCTGCTTGGTGATCCTTCCCTCAATCCTGGCCAGGATATCATAGAATGTGGCCACATCTACACGCAGAAATTGCTGGAAGGCCTGGGGGTCCTCCACTTGAAGCTCTGCCATCAGAGCCTCATACTGACCGTGGACGGGTCTACGCAGCAGCCAGTCCCTGGTCCACCATCACCTTTGTCTTCTATTCTCCCTCCTTTCCTGTTCCTCTAGGTCCTCTAAATTAACAAGATCTCTTGCCAGACCCACAAGTTCCATGTTTATCTGACACAAGAACTTCGCAATCGTGACTCTGTCACCCATTGTTTACGTATGCAGTTAAAAATTTAATCCTAAAATACAAGATGTCTGTAATCCCAGAAATGTACGCGACAGACTACAGGGACCACGTGACCAGGAACTCCTAAACAACATTTCTTATTAGTTGACCCTAGTTATCCGTACTATGAACATACTTCAAACGTAGTTCAACCCTAGTAGATCCCTAGTTGACCGTAGTGTTAACCGTATTGTTGATGTGTTTTGGCAGGTACTACGGTCAACTACGGTACACACTACGGTTAAGTAGGGTCAATTACGGTTAACTAAGGTCAACTACATTCAAACTATGGTCACAGTAGGGTCACAACATCGTAGTTAACCGTAACCAATTTTTGAACATGTTGAAAAATTATGTGCTTACTACGGGCAAATCATAAGTTCAAACTACGTTCATTACTACGTTAAACTACGGTTATCTACGTGTAACTACGTTCAACTACGTTTAATACGTTCAACTACAGCCAACTACGGTCATTCCACACTACGGTCAACTACGTAAGATGTGACCACGGCTTTAGACGATCTGGCTTAACTAAAACTTAGGCCATGGTGCAGTGCAGTGTGTCCTCAATTTCAGGTGCTTTAACGTTTTCTCATTTCAGAGAAAAACATTTTTTTTACCGGTAGTTTTTTAATATTTTCAGATTACCCTAGCAGCAAATAATTTTTCCGTGGAAAATGGTGGACAAAATCCGTGGAAAACAAAATATTCCATGGAACATAATTATTTCCGCGGAATTTTTATTTTCAGTGAAGACTGCAAAATTCCGTGGAATTCTTTCTGAATACTCCGTGGAAATCTACGGAAAAATTAAAGATTCCACGGAATCTTCAAAGTTTCCATGGATTTCCGCAGAATCTTAATAGTTTCCGTGGATTTCCGCGGAATCTTCAGTTTCCATGGATTTCCGCGGAATCTTCTTTTTTTTTTGCTCTGATCTTTCCTACTCTTTTTTTTTTGGTACTTAGTGATTGGGGGGACGGAAAATAATTCCAAATACTCCGTGGAATTTTTTTCCATGGAATTCCACGGAATTTTACAGTATTCCATGGCATTTCTAGAGACGGGCAGTGTGAATGAATGACGTGAAATGTTGAAAAACTGAATCGGTGTTTTATTCCAGATATGGGACCATTTGCGAGCCAAATGTGTTTATTTCACAGAATTAAAGTGTATTTAAGTGAAGGAATGTTGTGGA
Organism: Cyrtodaria siliqua; assembly: GCA_037043455.1. NCBI lineage: Eukaryota > Metazoa > Mollusca > Bivalvia > Adapedonta > Hiatellidae > Cyrtodaria > Cyrtodaria siliqua. The sequence continues at coordinate 1,659 of JAWPHD010005920.1, read as the reverse complement.
ATTTGTGACTGATCCCCAAATAGCCTAGTTTGCAATGTGTTCAATGGGCTGACTTTCACCGATCTGACACCTCAAAAGAAACCTCCATCCCACTCTCAATCCTACTAGTAACTATGATTCCCTCCTTTTGAAAACCCTGTAATTGTCATAGAAAATCGGCGACACTGTAAGGGAGAAACCGTGACATTAGAATTGCAATGTCAGGACACCGTGACAGATTTATAAAATGGCATTGTTATATCGCATAGCTACATCCAGGCAGTATTGACTTTTCATGGGACAACCATAACCGGTTTTCGTCCAGAATCCATTTGTGCTGATACCGTGTTTATCCCCCAGTGATAAGCATCTTTGTGTTTTACTTATATTGCCTATTAATGCTGCCTTGTTGGTTAGAGAATAGTTCATGGCGGGGATTTCTTTATTTACACTGTCCCGTTTTATTGGGATGAAAGTAAGGTAAGTGTGAGGTTTGGTGAACCCTAGATCCTGTTTTAAAACTCCAGCGGTCTTTTTTGCCCTACTGTCAACCCTTTTTGTGTTTGTGACGTCATATGCCTTCATTCCTTATTAATATATTGCCATTCATGTTTGTCGTTTTGCATGTTTTTGGGTTTACTGTTTTCTGTGAAAGTTGCGTTTTCTGTTCGACTTTTATACTTATTTTTCTTAGAGCCAGCAGAATTGGAGATCATTTTGTTTTATCCTGCAATTGTTTCTTAGAGCCAGCAAAATGAGGATAGTGGTGCCAAGCTCTTTGTTTCTTAGAGGCAGTAAAATGAGAAGATACTGGTGCCAAGCCCTGTAATTGTTCATAGAGTCAGTTGAAGGAGAATATAGTGGTGCCATGTCCTATAATTGTTTCTTAGAGCCAGCAGAATGGGAAGATAGTGGAACCAGGTCCTGTAATTGTTTCTTAGAACTGGCAGTTAAATTAGAAGATACTGGTGCCAAGCCCTGTAATTGTTTCTTAGAGCCAGCTGAAGGAGAATATATTGGTGCCATGTCCTTTAATTGTTTCTTAGAGCCAGCAAATGAGAAGATAGTGGTATCAGGTCCTGTAATTGTTTCTTAGAGCCAGTAAAATGAGGATAATGGGGGCCAAGCCCTGTAATTGTTTCTTAGAGCCAGCAGCAGAATGAGAAGGTAGTGGTGCTATGTCCTGTTATGTTTTCATGCAGCCAGCATAATGGGAAGACAGTAGTGCAAGGCCCTGCAAATGTTTCCTACATCAAGAAGAATGGGGAGATACTGGTGCCATGTCCTGTAACTGTTTCTTAGTCACCAGCATGGGAAGATAGTGGTGCAAAGGTCCTTAAACTGTTCCTTTGAAAAAACATAATGGGGAGGTAGCAATGTCATGTCATGTTATTGTTTCCTAGAGCCAGCACAATTGAAAATGTGTTGGCAAGCCTTGTTATTGTTTCTTAGAGACCTCAATTATAGATATATACATGCTTACATGCAAACCTAGATCTGCATTTATTGCACATTTTATGGGCCATCACAATTTGGGTTCCATGAAAGCCCAGAATTTGCAGAAGACAAAATTACTTATCCAACCCTTTACAACATACTATAAGGAAACCAATTCCAAAATTTAGTTCAGCTAGGACAAAAAATGTAAGAGATATAGACCTGTAAACACAGCTTACACGC